>QLTV01002259.1:1172574-1184134 GCA_003457575.1 Thermophis baileyi
AGAGAGAGAGAGAGAGAGAGAGAGAGAGAGAGAGAGAGAGAGAGAGAGAGAGAGAGAGAGAGAGAGAGAGAGAGAGAGAGGGGGGGAGGGAGAGGGGGGGAGGGAGGGACAGAGATAGCTATTTCCCATAGAAAACAAAACACGGGGAGCCACAAAACCTGGGTAGGCGTGGCTGGGGGGGTCGTGACTGGGTGGGAGTGTGACGTCGAGTTGGCTCCCGTTGTTTTGTTTTCTGTGTGAAATGGGCTCAAGTGGCTCTTTGAGTGTTTAAGGTTGCAGACCCCTGGCCTAGAAGGCTGTATGCATAAGGTATAGTTGACATTTTTAAAGTGATTTGAATAATAGTGCATTTTCCTTGATCAGTCGTATTCTGAATCTTTAGGAGTGCTGTGAGTTTATTCTAGGTCAGTGATGACTAGGTCACAGAACTAGGTCAGTGATGATGCGGAGCCATATCTGAGGGCACGCGAAGCGTTGCCCTATGTCAGCTCCAGTGCGCATGCACGCGCTGGCCAGCTGATTTTCAGCCTTCTTTTCGGCCATTTTCGCTTTCCCCAGGCTTCAAGAAAGCCTCCTGAAGGCTGGGGATGGCGAAAAATGGGCCAACCGGAAGTTCGTTTCTGAACTTCCGGTTGGCCCATTTGGCCGTTTTTCGCCGTCCCCAGGCTTCAGTAGTCTGGAGGCTTCAGTGAGTACGCGCGGGGGCAGCGGGGGAGGGGAGTTGTGCGCATGCACGGGGGGCAGCACGGAGGTTGTGCGCAGGGGGAGGGCATGGGTGTGGGCACATGCGCTAGTGCGCGTGCACACACCCTTTTGGCACATGAGCCAAAAAATGTTTGCCATCACTGTTCTAGGTAATGGCTGTTCTAAGCACAAAAGTTGCATCCGACTCTTTCTGTTGTGTCTTGTTTATCTTTATCCTCCATTCAAACCAATCCTAACATTGCTGGAAATTTTATTGTTGCTTTTATAGAGTATTTTTTTAAAAAAAAAGTTTATTTACTTGCATTTCAGTTAATCTGCCTTCTGAAACTAGCCATTTGGCAATATTCTTACAGTTTAGCATTATAACTATGCCATGTTCCATAGTCAATTCCCAAAATATGTTTTTGAGTGTATGATAATGTGAAGCCAATACTTGTCATAACTCTTTTTTAAATAATTACATAACATGAAGCAATGCATAGGCCTCTGAAGTCCCTAACCCTAACCAAATCAGCACTATAAAATTGTCTGCCAAATTATAGGTACACTATGAGGCAGAGGTATTTGTTACAGACAATTGATAAGCAACTCTTACACACACACACACACACACACACACACACACACACACACACACACACACACTTTTTAGAATGTTAATCACCTTAGGGCAAGAACAATAGAAACACTATTGGGAGGTAGCGAAAGAGAAGAATAACCTTTTAAAATATATTTTGTTGTATTCTCCTGGCATGTTTCGCCTTTGTCGTTAGAAAGTCCTAGAGTTCTATACAATTCTAATCTTGAGCATTTCAAGGGTAGGAGCAGACAGGAGCTCCTAGACAGCAATAGCTTCCTCCAGTTTTAGGTGGTTCCTGGAATGAATTTAGAACAGGTCCCCCCCCCACACTTGTAATTTAACTAAGATCTAAATATTGAATCGCAATATTTTACACCAATCAACTGGGTTCCTTCCTTCCTTCTTTCCCCCCCCCCTTCCTTCTCTCCTTCCCCCCCCCCCCATCTCCCTCCCTCCCTCTCTCTATCTTTCTGTATGTGTGTGAAATATAGTATCATACATAATATATTTCTGGACAGATCAATTTTCCTTTTGAAGTGTTCGATTTGGGAACTGTTTTGTTGCTTGGAAGGAATTATTCATATGGCATAGTCTTGTAATGCTTTTTGTGTTAATACGTCTCAAAGCAGTTTACAATATATCAGCCACAACTATAAAAACAAATTGTTTGCCCCTGGAATTTTATGTTGTCAGTTAGTCTGGATTAGTATGTTGTGCTAACTTGGCCAGAAACCTTTTATCAAGTTGTACATTTCAATAGCTTTTTTTATGCTTTTAATTAGAAAAACTATTTTAATTCATATAAATCATAACATTTGGAGTAAGCTGGTATCTTGACAGACTTTATAAATCCCACTTAATATTATCTAATTTAATTTAACTTGGATATTATGCTTCTAGTAAATCTGCAAACCTATGCAATTTGATCAGAAAAAGAAAAAAGTATTTTTGGATATAAAGCAGTCACCAGTTAAACAGGACAAAATCAGAATAATTTGCTCCAACATGATTTATACTGCAGCAGGATAGATGAACACATGATTTCCTGTCCTCAAAGGATTGCAAGGAATGTTAATTACTTTTAATTTCCTTGATTTATAAAATCTCATGGTATTCAGTCACTGTCTCAATATTCCCATCATGCACCTGAGCAACAAAAAAAGATTTGTACAGTATTTAATTTGACACTAGCAAATAACTAATTTTTAAATGAAGTCAGGTTCTTGATTTGTGCAAGATACAAATTCTTAAGTCTTCATTTTAATGTTTTTGTTAACTTTTCTCTTGCAGTATGGAATGCCTTCATTCTGAGTTATAGGGGAAAAAACCTTATTGAATGCGCTAATATCTTACACAGTCAGTAGTGTGGAGTCTCTATTCATACCACGATGGTTACTTTTTAATATTTTTTAAAATAAAAATATTTAATTTTCGATGGGATTTCTGATGTGATGCAGGGTCATAATATACTGTATGGGTAACTTTTAGTTAGGCTTTAAACTGAATGGTGGTATTAATTTTTTCAGCCTGAAGGTCATTGATATTTTTAACCTCTCTTTTACCAATATTGCCAAATTCAGTACAATAAAACTTCTAGTTTGGAAGCATAAAGTTGTTAAGTTTGTATTTCTCTTACATCTCGGAAAACTTAACTGTAGCTAATTATTTTTTCTTGCTTTTCTGCAGAAGCTCCCAAAGAATTGTATAAAGATCTAGGCAGAATATCCATGAATTCCTTTAATATCTGTCCCCTTATCAGGTAGACCAGACAAGCAACATAACCAGATAAGCAAATTCTACTTTATTGTAAAGCTACATTAACAGAATCTTTCAAGTCTTGGCAATACTGAATTTATTTAATGATAAATTAAATAACTTAATTATTTAAATAGTTAATATTTAATAATTAATAATATTTAATAATAATCCCTTCATCTCCATTACAACCTGAGATGCTAAGGAGAGTCCCTTCTGAACCTCTTTCTCCATCCATTATCCATCTCTGGGCCATGCCCTCTTTTATCTGACCTTTCCCTGGCAGTATTTCTTTATCCCATCTCCCAAGGTCTTTCTCACATACGATTATAGTTTCCTAGGATTTAGTTCATCTGGCCCTGGACATTTAAATTCATTCAGAGTAAGTATTCCAAAAATTTGCTTCTATTACCTTAGGCTACAGTCTTGCTGCTTTATCCAGCTCTTTACAGTTGCCTGGGATAATACAGACTCTTTGTGAAGAGTTTCGTTTTTCCAATTATCACAGTAATAACTGGTTACCTAAATGTTTTTGGAGATCTGATATATTCTTTATTAAGATATATAACTTGTATTAAAACTTTTAAAAAAGGATAAAAATTAAAACAAAGTAATGTACAATAAGGAAGAAAGATGAAAAAAGAGAAAGCAAAGAAAGCAAAAAGTGCAAAGAAAAAAAGAAAAAGAAAAAAGATACAAAGAAGTGTCTTCCGATATTCTTCTCAGGAGTTATAAGTATAATTATATGCTACTATTTTTATAATCTGTCTTATCTAATCATCAAAATCACATTCATTTTTTTTATTTTACGCAAAAGCTGTAAGGGGTTTACAGTTCCAATAAATGGTAAATGATGGGGTTTTTTTTCCTAATCAACACAATTATTTTATTCATCCCGGCAAGATCTGTCAATTTCACCAACCATTCCTCCATACCAGTAGTATATAGTGTCAAATTTCCCTTGTCTCTGTGCGTATAATCTGGCCACGGTAATCATATATTGAAATAATCTATTATTATTTCATATTTATTATGATTATATATTTTTACTCTATAAGGATAATCATATATTGAAATAATCTATGATTATTTCATATTTATTATGATTATATATTTTTATTCTATAAGGAAAAGTCTGACTTCAATTGAATATTAATCTTTAAAATCTTCTGTATCAATGTATTTGAATCCAAATTTTTTAGTTGTTTTACATGCTACCAGGCATAATAAAATTTTCCTTGTTCACGCAAACATTTGAATTGCCTTTATACATTCTAGATAATTTCTCTAGCATCATGGACCAATAATTATATTGTTTTATAAAAATTATCTTTGAGATAACAAAAATTAAATTTCAACATATTTTTCTCATTAATCCATCTGTATATTATAACCAAAACTCTTAGCCCACTTTATCATACATGCTTTAAGAAATTCTGTTTCAAATTTCAACCAAAGTTAGTATTTTTAGGTACAACAAAAAATGTTAGCAACATTTTAGCAGTTACATGTTCATCATGAATGTACAATTGTACTTCAAATTCTTACTTTGCTCTATACTATAAATCTTTTCTAAAAAGGAATGGAGAAAACACTGAAACCTATGGTGTCACAAAATAGACCCCTTAATCCCAATTAAGAGTGATTGAAAGCAGCCTCGGAAGAAGGATGTTAACCAGCACAGAACCATGTCCCCCACCCCAGCTTCCAAAGCCAAGACAAAAGGATATGGGAATCAAAAGCTTCCAAGAGGTGAAGAAGAGCTAGGATGGATGTGTTACCTCCATCCGACTCTTCTCAGAGGTAATTCAAAAGTGTCACCAATGCTGTTTTTATCCCATATTCCTGCCTGAAATCTGAATGGAAGGGGTCCAGATAATTGTGTCATTCAAGATCCAGTAGAGCAGGGGTCCCCAATCCCTGGCCGTGGCCTTTTTGCAACCAGGCCACGGAAGCAGTGGGCATGTCCACGTGCATGAAGCGCTACTAGCATGAGCAGCAGGCAAGCACGCATGAAGTGCCATTCACGCAAGCAGAGGGTGCACTTGCCCGCAGCTTGCACACATGGAACTGTGCGCCTACCTGCCACTCTCACGCCCCCTCCCCCCCCACATGCCACCAAGCTGGAAAGGTTAGGGACCGCTGCTCTAGAACTGTAGAACAACTACTTTTTATATCACTTCTAGAAAGGGGAGATGAGTGACTAGATGAAAATTATCCAGAACAGTGGAGTCCAGATATGACTTCTTGAGAAGAGGGCACACCAATATGCCCCCTCCCTCAAGATCCATTGACCTTTACTAGGATCCACCCACATACCACTTCCTAGGTGACCTTCACTCTGTCCACACTTCCTTGGGTCCAACAGGATCAAAATGTTCCCAGATAACTGGGCAAGTTTTGCTCTCCAGATACCCTTGAAGGACCTGCAGTATGCTTGGTCTCCAACTAAGAACAGATCTGAGCAATTTTATCTGTTAGATGAACTTAATTGTTGCTCTAGGGTTATTGAAATAAGTTCTTTGAAGTTTAAGATACATATTTGACTATACAGTATTCAGTTTTATTTTTCCTTAAAATCAAGAATTCTAGCACTGTATGCACTCATCTAAAGTCCAAGTATCAATAAGTTCAATTCCCAGTAGAGGGTTTGAACCCATAGAATAATATCTGGCTACCCAAATCTGAGAAATCCCAATTCATACAGTGCTTTCTGGTCGTATAACCCAAAATACTTGTGTAAAATAGAGAAATTCCCCACCCCTCCTCAAGAATGGGGTGCTGGATGTCGTATAAAACCCTGTATACATGACATAATTCAATATCCATATCTCCTTGCTCTGAGGCTATAAGGGAAGGTGGGCTGTATACATCTCATGAATAAAGTTTTAAAGAAATGAATAATATACTTTATAGGTATATAGTGGTAATAGAACCTAGTAAGATTTGAAGCTTTGCAGTAATCAACTACTCAAAGCTTCAAGCTTTCAGCAGTGTAACTATGGGGCTATAAGTGTGTCAAGCTATTTACTATTAAATATAAACTGGTTTTAAGTTCATTGGTGCGTTATGGTTCAGTGATTATGATGTTTTTAGAGGTTGATGGTCTGGGCTTTTTGACCAATTATGATACTGTTGGCCTACTTTAGTCAGGGCTTTAATGTTAATTTTTGTAGGGCAGTGATTTGCTAGCTCAGAACTGAAGTTTCAACATTCACAAGGCCAGAATGGTTATATCAGGATAATTGGAATTGTGACCCATTCATTTATTTTCTAAAGCTATCCAGTTGCTTGTATCTTTGGGCAACTTAGCACCGGTAGGGATTTAAACATTTGGCCTAGCATGATGTCTGAATATAGTCAAAGGTAAGCAGAAACGTTTAACATGCAAACACATGTTCTGTTTTGAGAATCCTGGAAACCAAACAGCATTAATTACCTAGCAGTTCTCTAAAGTTTCACTGTAATATAAGCAATGTTTTCTCCATAATAATTAAACATTATTGCTTTGTGTTTATGTTTTACTTTGTTCCTATCCAGACTTCTTTTACGGCTCTCACATATTTGCCATTATCTTTTTATGTGGTAGTATATGAAATGAACTATTTGAGATGTCAAAAATATTCTCCTTTTTGCTTCTGCAATAATTAGAATTATGATTCGATTTTAAAAAACAGCCAGCAAGGCCATCAAATGGCATTAATATATGTATATATTTGTATATAGATTCACACGTGTACTTTTCCATACTGGAAATTATTGTTACACATTCCATAACTGCATATTTTGAATGTGCTTCTCAGTACTTAAACTTTAAAAAATAGAATTGTTTCTTTATTCCCAATTTAGATAATAAAAATATTGCCATAAGACGTGTTAGGAAAGGAGGAATGCTAAAGTTGTATTACAAAGGTTCAGGTACAATTCATCAGGTGTGGTGTAATACAGCCAATTCTACACTAAGATAAAATGTTTCTTGTTTTAAAATTCCTGTGTTGGCTTGCTTCTCATCTGAGTTGAAGGGTGGTAGTGTTAGCTTGTCTACTTTTTTGTTCATTTTGTCAAGGTATATCTTTTAATGAAAAGTAAATGGCAGTTCAATCCTTGGTTCTGAAAGACAGGACTTACTATTATGTAATCAAACCTTTTGACTTATGTTCTTTAATAACACCCATTCACCTTTACCTTGCTTCACCATATAATTGTTACCTTTTCAGGAATGTTGTTAATAATTTCATATTCCAAAATAAGCTTTCTAGTAATCCTAGTTATGTGTCGAGAAATGCTGTTGAGCACAAATATTCTTAAAGAGTAACCATGTGATCTCAAATTTATTTTTATAATTTTTAAAAATACCCTTTGTAGCTTTTCAAGCTAGGGAAAGAATTATTTTGTACTGGCAAATGAATTATATATACTACAGAACCACTGTAGTTCTCTTGTATCGTGAACTTCAATAGACCTATGTATTTAAATAAGCTGAAATTTTCTAGGATTGACATGTAAAACATCCTTTCTTTAGACCAGGCATGTCCAACCCCACAAGATCATAATTTTTAACATTATTATATGATTTAAATACATTAACTATATTATATATGCAGCCCAAGATAATTCCTCTTCATTCAATGGGGCTCAGGCAAGCCAATGCATTAGAGACTTTATTGCAGTAGAATTGAAGCCTTTACTTTCTGCAAGTGCTTAAATTTAGAATAGTGCATTTCTTTCTTCTAGAATGCTAGCACATTCTTAAATCAATATGTGAATCCAGAGATGATATGAAGGTTTTGAAATTCTTTTGGGGACTGGCAGAATCCTTTAGCCTTTCTTTTGGACAATCTAAGTGTTAATTCGAAAAGGCTCTAATAAGTTCAAAAAAATACTGGCTGCCAACATTGTCTTTAAAAAAAAAACACCAAGTTGAATTGATGTTGCATTATTTCCTGGAACATTTTTTTTTACATCATCATCAAATGAACTAGTTGTGGAGAGGAGAGATGGGGGGGGGACATACAAAGACGTTAATTTATGTTTCATCTGATAGCATGCTTATAGTTTAATGTTTTCACCACATGAGGTAAGAAAAACCTAGTATATAATTATTCACAAGGTTCTACTTAATTTAATAGCCTACTTTAAGAATAAAACAAAGAACGGAATGGATTCCTCAGTCTTCTGTTTTTTTTCAACAACCACAACTAAGCTGTATATGTGAAAACAAAAAGAAGAAATTGCACCAATATTTGGTTCCAATATGTGGAGTATATTTCCTCATCAAAGGAAACCTGTCGCAGTCTCACCAAGAAAAACTTTACAATGTTTATTAATGCAATTGTCTTCTTTTCTTTCACTGTACAGTTTGCCTTTTGGAAATGAAAAGGAGAGCTGATAGAGAAAACATTCCCTCTAGCAGTTCATATTATACTCAATAATATTAAGAAACATTTTCTGATTTAGCTAATTGTGCAATATTTTCCTGCAGAAGTAGCTGATCTACAGCAGCCTGGCTCATTTTTCATTTTAACACTTATGTATGCTAAGATGGGATAGCCAGAAATTGTTTTTTTGTACCTGCCTACTATTTAGAATTTGACAGGTGCCTTATATATTGCTTCTAAATAAATATGATTTAATTAGAATGTGACTGTTTTCTGAGACTGGATTTCTGGGCTTAAGTCAGATGAAGTTACCCTTACTGAGCGTCATGGAGAACTGTATAGCAACTTAAATTAGTTTTTCAATCAAGTGGGATACTGAACGCATTTTGAATTGCTTTGCCATTAAGAACTCATTTTCAAAATAATAAAAAAAGATTTGTGTGCATTAACAGTGTTTAGTGATACTGAAAATATGCAGTTATTGCATACAAGTATGACAGTCAGAAAACAGAATTACAACTTAATGTGCTGAACTGCAGTTGTAAGAGTATTACATCTGCATCTATTTCTCTTTTTGCAGTTCACACAGCCTTCTTTAGAAAACAGAATTATTTAACATGTTGTCTATTTGTTGTTTCAGCTTTAGTGTTTAATTGGTTTTTAAAAACAAGCCTATATTGTATTTAGAGCCATCTAAGTTGAATGTGAGGAAGCTATATGTCACAGTAGCTGCATCTGATATCTCCATGAAATGTCACAGTGTCTGTAACTGACATCTCCATGAAATGTCACAATTGGCACATTATTTATGTATTAACCAGATATCTTCCCTGCCGCAATCCAGTGTTTTTTTCAGTGCCTTGCATAAAGCATAATACCAAATAAAAATCAGTGTAATTTAACAACAAAACAACCCAAAACAAACAAGAATACCTTTATACTGTAGCTTCAGACAACACCCAAGTTGAGCAAAGATGTTGAGATTCTTTAATTTTTTATTTGAATCTGTAAACCATTAGATTTCTCCTTTTTTTCCTCTCTCACAGACACATACACAGCCAGTACTAGACACCAGTTGGATGTCTTCCAAAATATGACCTCACACTTAATTCACATGAAGTTTTGGACAATAAAGTATATCTTCCCAAAATATTCTTTTCAAAATCTATTGTTGCGCACTGAGAAATTGACAATGATCTTTCTGCCTTCTATAGAATAGCTTCTAGACTTCTGTGCCTACTCATTTAACATATATACATATAGAAGTAAGATAAAAAAGGAATTGAAAACAAAACATTTCTTTGCAGTTAGCAAATCATGTAATGCTTCTGCTCTTCTTTTAGGCATTTGGGAAGCATCTTCTAGTGGTTACTATGTTCATGCTCTTATTCGAGATCAGTTGTGTTCTAGCTTGATAGAACGACCACTCATGAACTGAGGCGAGACGGTGTTAGCGTGGAACCTCTTTAATAGTAACAGCAACTGAACTAGGAACACGTATAACAACAAGAACAACCGGCTTTCTGTCAGCTGCTATTTATATAGCGGCTGTCAAAACAGCCAGCCAATGGCGGGGCTGTAACTTCCCACCGGCTGAGCTGTCAGTTAGTAGCCAATAGGAATTCAGCAGCTAGTTGCCAGGCAGACTAGAGCGTGGAGACACAGCACCCCTCCCCTCCCAGAAGGCGCATGCGTAGTCCTGTAAATACACAGGGCGCCGGCACTGTCTCACTGATCGTCGCGGCTCGGCAGGGAGAAGATGTTCCTGGAGGTCGGGATCAGCCGTGGGCGCTGGGTCAGGACAGGCAGGGACCCCGGAGGATGGCTGGAGCTCGTCGGAAAGCGGTAAGACAGGCGCCGGGTGCGATTGGTCTACGGGAATGCCGGGGCGGTCGTTTCTAGGGACGGTCATGTCGTGGTCCTCCGCGAAAGGCTCGTCGTCAGCCGTGGCTGGAGTGGAAGCAAAAGGTCGCCCCCTCAGCTGGTCAATATGACGGCGCCATAGCCTCCCGTCCTCCAGGCTTACGCTATATGAGTAGGGCCCTGCCACCATGATGACCCTCGCTGGGACCCAACGGGGCTCTTCTGCAAAGTTTCTTGCATAGACTGCATCCCCCACCTTAAAGGTCCTGACCTTGCTGGTAGAGTCTGTGGGGGAGTCTGGCACATAATTTGGGTGCAACCTATCTAGAGTGGTTCTCAGGCGGCGACCCATCAGCAATTCGGCTGGGCTGCGGTTGGAACTGGGGTTTGGGGAGCCTCCCGTCCTCCAGGCTTACGCTATATGAGTAGGGCCCTGCCACCATGATGACCCTCGCTGGGACCCAACGGGGCTCTTCTGCAAAGTTTCTTGCATAGACTGCATCCCCCACCTTAAAGGTCCTGACCTTGCTGGTAGAGTCTGTGGGGGAGTCTGGCACATAATTTGGGTGCAACCTATCTAGAGTGGTTCTCAGGCGGCGACCCATCAGCAATTCGGCTGGGCTGCGGTTGGAACTAGGGTTTGGGGTGGTGTGCTGAGCCATTAGGTATTTGTTGACCCTATCATGCCAGTTCCCTGGTTCCAGTCTGGTTAATGCTTCTTTGGCTGATCTCACTGCCCTCTCAGCCAACCCGTTACTGGAAGAATGGAAGGGAGCCACCAGCACATGGCGGATGCCCAGCCCAGCTAAAAACATCTGGAATGTGGCCAAGGTAAACTGAGGCCCATTATCAGACACTATGACATCAGGGAGGCCATGGGTCACGAATAACCTCTGTAATACCCTGCTGATGGACTCTGAGGTAGTGGTAGGCATGAGTGCCAACTCGACCCATTTTGAAAAGGCATCCACCACTACCAACATTGTCTGCCCCTGCAATGGCCCGGCTAAGTCAATGTGTATCTGTGACCAAGGGCCTCTGGGTAGTTCCCATTCCCTAGTCGGTGCTTCAGGGAGGGCTGGTCTGGACTGCTGGCACCGTTGGCAAGACCCTACCCAATCGGTTATGGCTGTATCTAGCTTGGGCCACCAAACGTAACTGCGGCCCAAAGCTTTCATCCTGGCCACCCCGGGATGTCCCTCATGTAGGCTGTGTAGTACAGCAGACCGCAGGGGTGGTGGGACCACTACCCGGCTGCCCCATAACAGACATCCCTTTA
>QLTV01002259.1:1185265-1205076 GCA_003457575.1 Thermophis baileyi
TGGGCAAGCTTTCAGATCAGCCTGGCTGATATGTGGCAGTAAGGATTTTAGAGTGGACCAGGCTATAATTGACTTAGAGGAGCCAGTGTCCAACTCCAATTTACAGGGAGAGCCCTCAAGTAGGACAGTCAGAAAATTTTTTTTGTTAGAGTCTGAGGAGGCGTGACTTATGGACACTGCAGGGTTGTTGTTTCCCTTGGATATTGTGTAGCAGTCGTCTCTTGGCTTGGTTGAGGTTGATCTGTAGGTAGGTCTTCTAGATGGGCGACTTTCCGGTTGTGTGGCCGATTGGCAGACCCTGGCTAGGTGTCCCATCTTTCCGCATTGGCGGCAAACAGCAAATTGGAAACGGCAGGTAGACCGGGGATGATTCTCACCACAACTGCGGCAATTCGTTTGAGAAGGTTTACGATCCCTCTGCTTGAACGTTTGCGTTTTAAGGCGGCTGACTTCGTCCTCGTCGTCTGTTGGATTCTCGGCCGCGACATCTTCGTGGTGGACAACCACCGTGCGGTCTGGGGTGACCGCTGCCAATGTCCGGTGCATTTCGGCTGTGGATTTTTCGGACATTTCGGAAGCACAGGCTTCATCAATAGCGGAGTGAAGGGTGAGGTCTTTCCTAGCTAGGAGGCGACGCTGCAGCCGCAAGTCCCTCACGCCACACACCAGTTGTTCCAGTAGGGAATCCTCTAGATCATGGAAGTCGCATTGAATGGCCGCTGTCCTGAGGGAAGCCATATACTGATTAATGGTGTCCCCCTCAAAGCCATATACTGATTAATGGTTTCCCCCTCACGTTGTAGTCTCTGGCGGAAAACGAAGCGGCGCGAAATGCGGGAAGGAGCTGGGGAGTAATGGTCGTTTAATTTCTTAAGTAAAACGTCCCACGGCACTGTGTAAACTGGTTGCGGGGCTACCAAGGCTCGGGCTGTGGCGAAAATTTGCGGACCGCACGACGTGAAGAAATGGGCGCGTTTCCTGTCACTGGCCAGCTCCGTATAATTATGTGCCTGGAGATAACATTCGAAACGGTCCAGATATTCATCCCAGGTCTCCGTTGTAGGCTGGAAAGGATTGAATGTCGTCGGAGAGGACATTTTTTTTTTCGTGAATGGGCAGTTAAGAATATTTAGCTTACGGCGATATCGCGGTTCCGAACCGGCTCACAGGTATCCCACCTTCGTCGCCAATGTTCTAGCTTGGTAGAACAACCACTCATGAACTGAGGCGAGACGGTGTTAGCGTACTGCGGCGAACGGTGTTAGCGTGGAACCTCTTTAATAGTAACAGCAACTGAACTAGGAACATGTATAACAACAAGAACAACCGGCTTTCTGTCAGCCGCTATTTATATAGCGGCTGTCAAAACAGCCAGCCAATGGCGGGGCTGTAACTTCCCGCCGGCTGAGCTGTCAGTTAGTAGCCAATAGGAATTCAGCAGCTAGTTGCCAGGCAGACTAGAGCGTGGAGACGCAGCACGTTGCACATGATTATTTATTCAAAATCCATATTTTACTTCAGTGGTGCGCAACCTTTGTGGCTTGGTGGCCCAGCTGGAGGAGGAGAGAGGGAAACTGGGCCACGGGAGTGGTGGGCCAGCGTGTGTGCGCAAGCAACTCTTGCACAAGCAGCAGGCCGATGCTCATGCACCCAGCTCAACTTACACAAGTGGGCTGATGTGTACAAGTGCCCGCTACCCCACCGCTCATGCAAGTTGAGCTGCACGCACATGTGTGTACACTCCAGCCAGCCACTCACATGGCCCAATTCTGAATAGTCCATGGCCCAGTAGTGGGCAGTGGCCCGGGGGTTGGGTACTCCTGTTTTACATGATGAAAGTAATTATTGCCTTTATTTGCCATTATGAATAGCCAATATAGGTAGTTCTCAATTATAACCACTCATTCAGTGACTGTTTAGAATTATAGTAGTGGTGAATCAGGGATCGCATGACTGATCTGTGAAGTTGCAGCTGTCACAGTCTCCCCACAATCACCTGATTCTGATCTGGGTGCTCAGGCACCTGGCTTGTGATTACAATGTCACAGTGAATTGCAATCATGTGATTGCCATTTATGCCATTGCAACCTTGTCAGCTTCCCACAAGCAAAGTCAATAAAAGGGTTGACAAGAAGGAAGGTCACAAGTCTGCTCCTGTAAGTCTGTCGCAGAGATCTCATACTCTAGTGTGGACCTGCCCTCAGTACCCCCCACCTGCACTCCATAGTGTCCATCCATCCAGCACCACTCATATAGTATTGCAGTAACCCCTTCACTTGCTCACTTCCCTCTCCAGCCAACCCATTCTTCCCACCAGCCTGCCTGCTTGCAGCACCCTCCCATCCCCACCCATAAGCTCCTTAACCTGGGACTTCTGCCTCTTACCGTTTAATAACGTGTGTTACAATGGCAGCCAGGACTGCCGGGATTGTCATGTCTAAGCGATGCATTCATATGACATTGTTCTTTATGATCGCATCACTTAGCGACAGCAATCCTGGTCCCAATTGCTGTTGTAACCTGAAGATTATTGTAAACCAATAAAATCTTAGCTTTAAAAAAAAGTGGTATCAAATTTTCTTAGGTTAATTGGCTTCTTGTTTGTTGCAGTTTGCATTCTGATAGGACCATTTTGGAAAGAGTTTAAGAAGTCAGAGCAAAAACTACTTCTGATAATAAACTAAGATGATGGCTTCATGCTTCTAATATTTACTTAATGAATTATGCTCATGTGCTAATCTGTCATCATTTATTAATCTTTCTCAATTATTTGTATGAACTATTACTTATGACCTACTGAATTCAGCTTCTGTGTCATGTACTGTATGTCACTTGAGAAATAGCTGGATGCATTGTATCCACATGAAATCATTCATTACTCATCAAAATATGTGGTAAGCAAAATACGTCTATCTCATGACTGATGCAACAGAATGACTAAATATTCTGAAAACAATTTGTTAGTTAACAGTGGCTAAATCTAAGTATTGTAAGGTCAGGCTTTCATTCCAACTTGATCTTCTTTAGAAGGATGTATTAAAAGCACTGTAGATAAAAGACACTCTCAGCCCTTTATTTAAAATTAATAAGTTTAACGTCACTTGATTGCTGTCACTATAAATCAGGGGTGGGTTCCAACTTACCTCGCTGCCGGTTCGCTCCCTCCCGTGCCGCGTGGGCGCGCCGCGTGGGCGCACGCATGCGCAGTAACAAAAAATCTGCAATTTCTTTAAAAAAGCCAAAAGAAAGATGGCGGCCGCATGCACAGTGCCGGAAGTCAGCTTCTGTGCATGCTCAGAAGGGGAAAAAAATAAAAAAAATTCGAAAAAAAGATGGCGGCCCCCACGGACCAGCACCGACCGATCCAGTTCAGTGATGTCATCGTGACGTCACCAGCGGGCCGCTACCGGTTCAGGAGAACCGGGAGGAACCCACCCCTGCTATAAATTCATGGAATGAAATAAGAATATTTTCTTCCCATGTTCATTGGGTTTCTTTAAACAGTTTCCTACCCTCACCCTTCAGAATAAGGAGATGCTTAAATTCTGTGCTGCAGTTGGGGTTTTTTTTTTTTTTTCATGTTTGGCTTCCTGCCATTTCTAGAAACTGAGATATTGGTGTTTTATCTCAGTTTCATGCTTGGGATGCTGGGAGAAAGCCAAATAAATGCCATGGCTGTGATGCTTTAGTGGTATCTCACATAGCAGTAATAGAAAAGGTACTTGCTCGTTATTCATTCTGCAGTGAAGAATCTCTCACACCGTAGGAATAATATCTGTAATATAAAATGGTCTTTATTACATATGCTGAACAATTATTCCCTTTTCTGCACATTATCTTTTTAAATAATGGAATGATTTATAGAGGATTCTATAAGTCCTCTTTTCAGTAACTTTACATTCTCCATTTTGCTTGCCATTTATGTCCTGATCCTCTTAGTTTGTCTTGAAATACTTTTATCTGAAACTAAGCTTGGATATGACTAGATAGATTCCAAATCTAGACGGCTATAAAAAAAAGGCTGCTATCTTTACTCTTGTTACTTCTTTAAATGTACTGGCCTTACAACACACCCATAAAGGCATAAATAAAAATCCTGATACATGAAAAAACACATTTTATTATAGTGTCAGATGGTTCTCATGATTGGCTGTTCATTCCTTACTGCAATGTGTGAAAGAAGTAGCCCAGCTCTCAAAACAGAGATGGGCATGCATACATGTTTCAATATTCTTATAGTTGTGTTGCACATTTCATGGTATGAATTACATTTCATAAAGTTTCATTGTAAAAGAGTCAAGGTTATGTCTGGCCACTATTGACTATCTTAACGAGAGAGATTTCTCATGCCTGAAATAAAATCTACATTTCTGATAAATGTAGAATAGTTTTTCTTTAAAGCAAAAATCTTAACACTCTTAATAATTGTTCTTGACTGTATTTAACATTGCCTCTTATTTTGGAAACGACTCTTATTCCACTATGTTCTTCCTTATTATGTTCACACAAAAATATCAGGGTTTTTAAATCAAAGTTTACTGCAAAAGTTATGATGGCCTACTTTGTACATAATATTAACATAGAGTTGAACAATTGACATCCTGCACTACTTGAAAACAAATTTTGCTAAAGCTGTCAACCCAACTACTTATTTTTATTTATGTTTGTTTCTTTGTTAAATTTACTTCCAGACCAGTTCAGAATATTACCAATTTCATGTTAATGTAGCCATGCCTTGAAAGTACATGTCTAGTTTCTTTTTCAGGCTATCAAAAGGAAAAATAAGAAACAGGTTGTCTACTGAGACAAATCTTCCCTGATTTTCTGCCTTCATATTCTACAGCAAGGGTGTCAAACTGAAGGCCCGGGGGCCGGATCCGGCCCGTAGGGTGCTTAGATCTGGCCCGTGGGGCTACCCTGGAAACAGCGAAGGACTATCCCATGGTGCCTCTGCCAGCAAAAACGGAGCTCGGGAGGGCCGCATGCGGCCCTCCTGAGCTCTGTTTTCGTTGGCAGAGGGTTGCAGGAGACTGTTGCAGCCGAAAACAGAGCTCGGGAGGGCCACCGGCAGCCCTCCCAAGCTCCATTTTTGCTGGCAGAGGGTTGCAAGAGACCGTTGCAGCTGAAAATGGAGGTCGGGAGCCCATTTTCTCTGGCAGAGTGCTCGGGCCACCACAGGCTCCCCCTGACACAAGTGACATTGAGTTAGCCATGCCCACCCTGACCATGCCCACTCCGGCCCCCCAAGGTCAAACACAACCCTGATGCGGCCCTCAATGAACTTAAGTTTGACACCCCTGTTCTACAGCAATGTAAAACAAACCTTTAAATTGCCTTTTCACCAGGAGTTCTGGAAAACTCCAATTCTTTTTTTAACAATATTCTTCATGATGAGAAATAAATCTGTAGTTGTCACCTATTGCTAATTCAGTAGAAAGATGCTGCCAATTGGAAATTGGTGACACATATGGTACAATAACAAATGTCCTGCCTCTCATGAGACGTACAGTAATTACTAGGTTTTACTTTGGGGTTTTGTTGTATGAATTGGCTGTTGTATTTTAGAAATCATGGTTTATTATTTAATTTGACATGTGAACTTAATCAGTTATTCAGTTTAGTTAGCAAGCAATGATTAAACCAAATAGCAATATTTGGGGCTTATCCAGCACACTCTGTATTGGCCCTGTTTGCACTTAAAACATGCTTGTTGCATACCTGCATTGCACTGTGCTTTTTTTTTTTATTAAATGTATTTAGCAAATTTATATGGCCATTTAACTCACTGGACATGACTCTGGGCGATGTACAACTAGCAACAATTAAAACAACTATACTGCTGTGTAATTGAAACTATAATGTTCCTGTGAATTGCCTTGTTATCAGACTTTGCAAAAGCAACAATGAACTGGCATCTTTGTGACTTTAACATATTGAGAATGTTTATATAAGACAAGAAATATAGTATGTAAATAGGTTTTTGTGTGTGAAATGCTGATGGAGCTGCTGATGAAACATTTTCCAAGGTTTTAATGGTTAACCTTGCACTGTGAATACTTTTATTTCCTGTTTAAGTTCAAAACCATGGATTACAGCAACTTTCCCTACATTGTGTTAATGACCTTTCTTGCATAATAATACAAAAGTACCACAATAAGTAGTATTTCACCTTTTCCTGCATTTTGTAAGACCAGCTAGTAAAAAAATGCAGTTTTATACAGTGGTGAATTATTGCTCTGTATTATGAAAGCTGTAATCTTATAAATTCTCTTTGAAACTCTCTTAGCAAATCCATTGTGGCATGTAGGTAAAATAATGGACTATGATCTGGGAGAGTCAGGTTTCAATCCAGCCACTCAGAAATCCTTGTATAAATCAGCATTTTTCAAATATGGCAGCTCAAATACGGGGACTTCAACTCTATGCTGGCTGGGAAATTCCAAATCTTAAAAGTCCACACATCTTAAAGTTCGAAAAACACTAGGATAAACAGTATCTCTCAGCCCATTCTCTGCTCTATAGGATGGTTGTTGTGGGAAATAGGAATGCTATATGTATACAGTCTTCAGAGTCCTGGAAGAAGAGATTAATAAGTGAATAAATAAGTGAATTTCAAGCCCAATTATGGGGCAGAAACAATATTGATCTGTACCAAGAGTAAGATGGGGATAGTGCAGCCATCGTTGCTCTCCTTGATTTTCGGTGCGTTCAATACTGTCAACCACAATATTCTTAGGGCTGGTTGTGGGACTTGGGGCTGGGGGGGGCACAGTTTTGCAGTGGTTAGGCTCCTTTTTCCAAGGCTGGTCCCAGTCAGTGTTGATAAGGTGTGAGAGGTCCAGCCTATGACCTTTCCTTTGTGGAGTGCTGCTGCTGCAGTGCTTGGTGCTCTCTCTGTTCCTTTTTAAAATCTACATGAAACTGCTGGGTGAGTTCATCCAGCACCATGGAATAAAGTATCATCAGTTAAGCTGATGATACTCAACTCTATACCCGTGTTTCCCCGAAAATAAGATCGGGTCTTATTTTCTTTTTGGACCCCCAAAAAAGCATTAGGGCTTATTTTCAGGAGGTGTCTTATGTTTTTCCCATGTACGGGAGGCCCACTTCTGCTTGCATGTGGTGGGGCAGGAGGCCACACGGCGCACCAGTACTGCGAGAGAGGGGTGCTGGAGCTACCCCACATGCCCTACACCAACTTACCTCAGGGCCCCTGCAGCCAGGCCACCCATGCCCCGACACCTGCCTCGCCCCCTGGCACCGACATGCTGCTCGGCCTCCTGCTCTGTTGCAGCCACGAACAAGCAGAAGTGGGCTGGCGGCCAAGTGGGCTCCTGCTGCACATGCCTGCCATTGTTGCTGCCATGAGGTAGGTGTCAGGGCATGGATGGCCTGGCTGTGGGGGCCCTGAGGTAAGTCGGTGCAGGGTGTGTGGGGCAGTTCCTCCCACCTCGCCTCGTGGCGGCGGCACTGCGAGCAACCAGATGGAATGGGTGGCCGGGCGGCTGCACAGGCTCTTAAGTAGGGCTTATTTTGGAGGTAGGGTTTATATTAGGCATGCCTAAAACATGCTAGGTCTTATTTTCAGGGAAACGGTATCTCCATCATGGGTGACCCAAATGATGATGTAGCTGTCCTTTTGTAGTGCCTGGAAGCTGTGGAGATCTGGATGGGGGACAGCAGGCTTCAGCTGAACCCTGGGAAGATGGAGTGGCTATGGCTGCATGGAGTCTCAGGATCTGGAGTTTATCTCTCACTATCTCAGACAGTCCCAGTGTGCAACTTGAGGGTCCTTCTGGACTCACAACTCCTCCTCAGAGATCAAGTGGCAGTCATGGCTAGGAGGATCTTTGTGGAAATTCGGGTTGTAGCCAGTTGCGCTCTTTCCTGAATCGTGAAGCCCAGTCACTCATCTTTTGCCCTGGTCATCTTCTATTTGGATTATTGCAGCGTGCCATATAAAGCTACCTTTGAAGAGTATGTAGAAGCTACAGCTGGTACAGAATGCAATGGTATGGAAAGTATTGGCCACCCCTAGGTTGGTACATGTAGCACCACTGTTATGTGAGCTGCATTGGTTGCCAGTTTGCTTTCAAGTCCAATTCATGCCAATGTTGGCTATCACCTTTAAGGCCCCACTATATGTTGATATTTATTTCTCTATTATACTTTTGTGGAAATAGTAATCACTTACTACATTGTCCATTATAGTACAGGTGGCAATTTCAGGGCATGCTGGGATAATAATAATACTGGTCCTGTCCAGCTGAAAGTAGTGCAGCTGGTGATGACAAACTGCACTCAGTGAACTGTATCTATTCATGCTGCTTTGATCCAGCACTTTACATCCCATGTTACCCATCCAACTTAATCTAGAAACAGTTTATGCCATGGTCAGTTGGGCTGTGCAAAACCATTCATAAGGCTGCTTTATGAAGCAGATAAAGTGCTCCTCTGAACATGTTATTTAAAGCTTAGAACCTCTGTCTCATAAAGACTTGGCAAAATAGTTTTGAGGGGCTTTGTGCATTGTCCAGGTATATGTGAATACACAGATGGCAAAGAGAAGTTCCCAAAGTAGCTGCTCCAAACCTTTGAGAGAATGTGGCTGCTGAACACTTTGATGCTCAGAGGGGTACTTTAGATGGGGGAAAAACCTCCCTCAAAGGTTGTGCACACCTGTAATGACAGGTCCCTGTTGCTATATTGACTAGGATGAGAAAAAGTTGGGAAAAAATCATGGGCTAAGCACAGACCACAGAACAGCTTAATGGCAGAGTTTGGAACCACTGGAGTTTTGCTTTATTCTTATTTTAATGCTAAATTCTTAGAACTCATGTATTTTGTTTCAAGTTTGTTGTAGATCCATACAGATTTCTGGCAGGTAACTGATAACTAGATATTGTTGTCTTTAAAAATCTAAGTAGGGTCAGACTTGGTTAGTACTTGGAAGGGAGATATCCCTTGGCTGTTACCTGTAAGCCAGGTAAAAAGTTAAAATCTGATCCCAGTTCAAATGAGACATTGAGCAATTAAAAGAACCCTAATTTAAACATTGCAGTGAAGACTTTCTGCATATACCGTAATTGTTACATTATGTTCCCAAATTCTGGATTACAAGGAACTTTAAATGTACTATATATCTGGATTGTTGCATCATTTGTATTTTTCAAAAATTCATAATAACAACAGCAACAGAATAAGAATAAGAAACAACAATAATAAAATCATCCCAGGGCTATAAGTAAAAAAAAAAAAAAAGATCCTGAAGGTATGGCAACCATTTCAATTTAGTTGCCCAGAAGACTACAGGTAGTACTAAGAGCCAAGGGTGACTTCATGTTCTACCTTTCTGTGTTCTATAATTTCTCAGAAGTAAGAATTTAATGAAAATTACTTGCAAGCAAGTATATATAGGATTGTAACATGAGGCCAACATTTATATGATGTGTTTTATCATAGACTTAGTGAGTAAAACTTCACTTTTCATAGATTTAATGCATCTTTTTTTTTTAATTCCCTCCCCTCCTCCCAACCCCCTCAATTGCTGGTCTCTTTGGTACTTAAGACATATGTAATGCCTTAAAACATATGTACTTAAGCAATTGTTTCCTGAAATGCTTAAAATATCTAGATGTTTACATACCCATGATTTTGAATGCATTGTGTTTACTTTCCAGTGAAAAAAAAAGGCTTGGCTGAAATGCAAACATCTGGGCTTTCCTGGAAAGATATCAAGAGATAAGAGAAAAAAAGAGTAATATATTTAAAACCAATTGAATACTTTTTTTAATACCACTGGAAGTGTAGTTTCTTGTATATTTGTATGTTTCTTGCTGACAACTGCCAGGCCATATTAAGGTTGCTATTGTAAATAGGTAGAACTGTATCTTTTCCATCAGCATGTGATGTACTTGCAAAAAGAATCATCTGAAACAAGATGGGTGGCAAATTGAATGAATGAATGAATGAATGATGGGAGGACCCACTTTAGATAAGGCCATTCTGGGCAACAAGTTATTATGTCTTGAACAAGAAGCACCTGAGTAGCAGTAAACTAGTTTTCTATGCTGCTGTATCAAAAAATAAAACAAATTCATAATGAAATTAATAAACTTTCTATAATTTTTTTCATATCCCATGGCACTTTACAAGCTTTCTAAAATAATGCTTATGATTTGAGTGCCGTTACATTTCAAGATGATCAACAGGTCCATTGCTAGGCACATCTATTTAAATGCTGGTAACAAATGAAATAATGACTCAACATATTAGTAATATAGGCAGTACAGGTTGCTTAGAATGGGAGAGTGACTACAGCTTCCCATAACTCTTCATGATATGTGAAAGGGCTGAGGGAACTAAAAAGGCCCAAGAGATGGTAGAGAGCTACTGGCAAAAGACAGGAGTTGAAGTTGATTGAACAGCTGCTAGAACATTGGAGCCTACCTAAGGGGGCAAAATGTAACTGTGTCTCCGTAGATATTGACTCAATGAATGTTTCAGATGACTCGGTTCCTCCTTGGAAGAAGTTATACTGAGATCGGGGGAGTGGGGATGTCTCTCTTAAGAATATGATGTCCATCTAGCAAATAAAATTGCTCATATTTGGTCTAGATTGAACTTCGGCCTTGAGGCAGAACCAGTGGAGGTTATGGGAGCTAAGGCTCCCATACTTTGAGAGGAGTTTGATCCTGTTGGACCTGAGGAAATGGACAAGTGTTGCAACTGCTATGTCGGCCACACCTGTGTTAGATCCCTGCTCTTCCTGGCTGGTTAAGGCTGCCTGCGTGATTGGGTCTGGTTAGTGATTACAGTAATTCTTTCTTGAGGGAGAAAGTGGTCTTACTGGCTCTTGAGGAGGCCTTGGTGAACCCTCTCCTCAAGGAACTATCACTTGACTTAATCAGGACAGTTTTTATCTGATCTCCAACCTTCCCTTTTTAGGGAAAGTTGTGGAGAAAGTGATCAGTTGGTAGCTTCAAAAGACCCTGGATGAAGCAATTTATCTGGACTCTTTCAATCAGGGTTTAAGATAGATTATGGGAAGACAGCAACATTGAGTTCATTTTTAGATGAACTCTGGTGGGAGCGGTCTCGGAGTAGTGTATCCATCCTTGTTCTTTTTGGCCTCTCAGCAACCTTTGATACCATCAATCATCATATCCTTCTGGATTAGTCCTAGGAGTTAGGGATGGGCAGCACTGTATTGGTTCTCCTCCTTCCTCAACTATTTATTCATGTTAACAGCTGTACTATGTTTCTTGCAGTGCTTGTACATAGAATGGAGTAGTTTACACATTTTTCTCTAGTACCATAGCCATTACCCCATGCTGGTTATAGCAATTTTGATAATCCCGATTTCTTTTCTTGGTCATAGAAAACTTTAATGCAGGACTATTTTCTAAATTACCCCATTCTGAAGCCCTGACTGTGGAAGCAAACTTACTGGAAGGAAATGTTTATGAAAATTTCTGTAATTGATGCTTTGTGCCTTTTACACTGAAAAAGACCCTAAGTTTATTTATTTTTTCCCCACGAGAGGAGAACATTAAAAAAATAAAATCGTTGTGCCATAATCAACCTCCTCTTCCTATCAGGAGTTGCTAATTCCAGTTGAAGCCAGCCCTGGAAATTCTCCTCACAGTTGATATACCTGTATATGGGCAAGAGTAGTGCAAAGAACCTTTGAATATTGAATGCTTGTTTATTAGTTTATTTTATCCCTTCTTATTTTTTATAAACAATTTTGTAAATAATTCAAGATAGAAAATATACCTAATCCTTCCTTCTGTTTTCCCTACAATAACAATCCTGTGAGGTGGCTTGGACTGAGAGTGTGTGACTGGCCCAGTGGCCCAAGATCACCCAGCCAGCTTTCATGCCTTAATCAATATATCAGACTGATTCTGAAGATCCAATGGAACATTCTTCTGTATATTAAGTATTTCAGCTTTCTTAAAAATCTACAAATAATCTAGATGATGGTTTGGATTTTCAATTTAAATGAAGCGTGTTGAACACTTTTTGGTATAGTTCTTTAAAATCTATTTCAGCTAACCATCAAGAAATGGCCACAAAGATAATCTATACATGGCATAGTGAGTGGTAAACAGATTGGCACATAAAGCCTTCTTGGTTCATAATGACCAATTAGTATTTTTGGTTGAATGTTTTGAAAGCATTAGGAAAGTCAGCACTCTTTCATCATGAATGCTTTTGAAATGTCCATATTTCCTAAGTCACGTAGATTAATGCATCATTAAAAATCAATAATTATGGTTTTTGCTAGGTCCCAGATTTGTCATTGCATTACAATAGAAAATCAAAGTGTAGTTTCACAGAACCAGTAATATTTCAAAGTGTACAAATTGTTCTGAGAAATTTACACCAAATAACAAAACCCCTGTTTAAGAGTTCCTTTCATGTATTCATGAAAGGAACAGGAACACATAGCAGAGAAGGAAAGAAATGTAAACTAACAAAAGTCTCTTGGAAAGAAAGCTGGCTTGAGTGGTTTCACTTTCAACAGGACAGGCAGAAGAGTAATCAAACTCCAGTCCAAAGTTCAGAGTCAGGTTTGTCAGCCAGTCAAAGATCAAAGTTCTGCAAGCACTGTTCACAGGAATGCCACACCCCAAAGCAGGAAATCAGACAGTTGCTTCCAATGAAGAAGCATGGCTCCAGGCTGCCTTTTAAATCAGGCTGCAGCCAGCTGTCTAATCAAGAGAGCTACTCCTTTACTTGGCAAGGAGCTTCATTGAATATCTTTCATCTATTCACTGGATACAAGGGTTTGGAGCAGGGGTGGGTTCCTCCCGGTTCGGACCGGTTCTCCCGAACTGGTAGCGGCCCGCTGGTGACGTCATAATGACGTCACCGGATCGGTCGGTGCCGGTCCGTGGGGGCCGCCATCTTTTTTAAAAAATTTTATTTTTATTTTCCTTCTGAGCATGCGCAGAAGCCGACTTCCAGCACTGTGCATGCAGTCGCCATCTTTTTTTTTGGCTCCCCCCCCCCGATTTTTTGTTACTGCGCATGCGTGCGCAAAGCGCCCGCGAGGCGCGCCCACCCGGCGCGCCCACGTGGCACGGGAGGGAGCGAACTGGCAGCGAGGTAAGTTGGAACCCACCCCTGGTTTGGAGGTCTTATCATCTGACTGCTCCAGCTCTTCAGATGGTGCCTGTGTTAGATCAATCTCAAGTGATTCCTGACTTGATATCTCCTGAGGCGGACATTCCACTGGGTTAGTTGGAACAGGGTTTTTTTGGGGGGGGGGATTTGCATCCCGTGCCATGATGCTAAGTCTCAACAGTCTCACATGAGAATTTGCCTCCTGAAATATTGGTAAAGACTAATGTTAGAGGTCCAAGCAGTCCTCCAACAATTTTACCTCCTTCGGGGAAAAGTATATCCTTGGATCGTCTTCCTTTCAGTCAATCTCTGCTAATGATTGGATCAGAAAAATATATATGGTAGAGATCAAAAGAGTCCTTGAGCTGGATTTGCAGAAAGACAGAGCCAAGGTATGAAATCATTGTTATGAAAGCTTCTGCAGTAGCTCTTTCTGGTTTTCCACCATTCTCTCTGTTACACATAAGAAGTGCCTCCACTGACAATCTTGAAGTGCTTTACCTTCAAACATTTTGGAAGGGAGGTTGAGCAGCATGCTATATACTTGGAGCACCACTATCCATGCATGGACATGGCTATCAGGATAGGTCTGCCTCTTTTTCTATTCTTCCTTGTAGACATATTTTGCACTTTGTGCTTTTAATTAATATCTTTACCAAATACGCAGAGTAGTCTGAAATGAAATTTGATGCTTTTTACCAGTGGATCAGCCTACTGAGATTTCTATGAAAGTTGCTCAGTTATGATTGTTCAAAGGTATTGCATCTGAATTCACCTCATGTTTAGATACTCTGGGGTTTTTTATGCCATGTGTGAATATTTAACATTTATCGCTAATAACTGGCCCTCTAAGTTGCTAATTTCTCATATCATTGTATTGAAAACCCTTTTTGCTTCATCTTTGACTGTAAACTGTTTATTAAAGCCAAAGAGCCAGAAAGCCCCTTCCCTTCAATATTAGCCCTCAGTTTCATCCTTTTGTATTGAAGATAATAACCATCCAGACCCAAGTTGTCCAAGCTGACTCTGAAGCTCTTTCTGTTGTTCAAAATGGCAGATTATTCTAGATTTGAGTAAGTTATTTTCTATTTTGGTTGTATGTGTGTGTGCAAGTATGTACTTTTATTAGAGGGGAGGGGACAGAAAGCCAGTTTGTTATATAAATATTTCTTCAAAAATGTAATACTTGCTGTACAAATTCATTTTAGGAACATCTTCCATCTGTGTCTGATTTATAATGAGTGCCAAATCTGCTATCAATAAAGAGATTTTTGCACCACATGATGAAAGGATGCTGGGTGCAGTCCAAGTAAAAAGGAGAACGAAGAAAAAGATTCCTTTCCTGGCAACTGGGGGTCAGGGTGAATACTTAACCTACATTTGCTTGTCAGGTATGCTAAATCATTTTGAAATCCAGCTATCCTTTCAGTTTGTTTATAAAAGTTGATTGATGTTGTCTGTGGAT
Organism: Thermophis baileyi; assembly: GCA_003457575.1. Classification (NCBI taxonomy): domain Eukaryota; kingdom Metazoa; phylum Chordata; class Lepidosauria; order Squamata; family Dipsadidae; genus Thermophis; species Thermophis baileyi. The sequence goes on from QLTV01002259.1 coordinate 1,199,865, forward strand.
AAAAATAATGTGGCATCATGAATTTTAATTAGACAATTAGATGAAAAATCAGAGCATAAACTTTCAGTATTCCTATATTTAAATTATAAAGGGAACGTATGGACAGAGTTATGTCATGTGATGGAGTCAGTAATATACTTATATAGACTTTCAAATATTTCTCAATATTTGGCCATATTCTTCACAAGATCTATTCTTTCAGGCATTAATGTGGCCTGAAAAGCCCTGGGACCACAGTGGTTAAAGTGTAGTATTGCAAGCAAACTCTGCCCACAGTCTGAAGTTCAATACTGACAGGGCTCAAGGTTGACTCAGCCTTCCATCCTTCCAAGGTTGGTAAAATGAGGATCCAGATTGTTGGGGGGCAATATGCTATAAAGCACTATGAGGCGGTATATAAGGCCAAATGTCATTGTTAATGTGTCAGTGAAAGAATGGACTTGGATTTTTGGTATTGCATTAAGAAATGTCTTTATGTGTATTTCCTATGTTCTTAAAGGAGACATTATCATACATACTTGTAGATCAACCAAGAATTTTGGGTGTCCAAATAGACAAAAAAAAAGTGAGATCATCTTATGTGCACAGGTATTCCTCAACCTACAACCATAATTGAGCCCAAAATTTTGGTCATAGGTCATGATGGTAATAAAGCGGGTCACCATGTGACTGGACAGGCATCTCTTCTGTGGCAGTTGTTAAGCAAATGCCATTAAGTGAACCCATTGTTTGCTATGGGACATGTTTTGCTGGAAACTAGAAGTAAGAACCAGTTTCTGGCAAAAATTGTTTTGTAAATTGTGATCACGTGACCACAGGGCACTGCAAATGCATCAGAAGGAATTGAGTTTGTAGATTGTATACTAGGCAAATGCAAAGGACCCAATGCAGTGTGCTGTTGAGATTTCCAGATTATAAATGGTAAATTCCAACATTGTATTGTTTGGATGTTTGTTAGTGTGCAACCTTTAAGCAACCAGACCATTACAGTATGTTCCAGAGTATATTTAAATACATAAGAGTACTCTATTGTATTGGTTTTGTTGGCTTCTTGAGCTTTAGTGTGTATGTGTTGTGCATGGTTTCTACATGGTCTTGTTTCTTGTTGATAACGGCTTTTCTCTTTGCAAGTTAAGAATAGCTGACAATAGATGAAATTATCACTTTTAGAAAAAGCAAAGAAAGAATATTGCTTATCCCAATTCAAAAAGAGTGCAGGCAGCTTACTCTAGAGATTTTTCCATATATTTCTAAGCTGTGAAGTTTACTGAATTGTCCATATCAAGGATTTTTTCCTGCCTTAAAGATGGAATTTTCTCCTCTGCCCCCTTTGCTGTTGTTGAAATATATATGTATTGCAGTTGTTAAAGCTCTCCAACTTGTAAAACTATAATGGTAAAAGATTCTCCTCTACTTTTCTATACCAGTAATATTGAAAATTGTAAAATTTATATCTAAGCATACATTTAGGCAGTTAATAGCATTTCATGTATTTGCTGCTCTGATGAATATCACTTCATTCCATTGCATCAGTGCTTACGTTACTTGTCAAATTGGTAGTTTAAGCCTCATTGCTTTTACCTAATCAATTTGTATTTCATCTTTCAAAAGCTTGGGGCTGCTGAAAGTTTTCTTTTGGAGGAGCTTGGCTACCAAAGCAAAACAAAATCTAAGTTACCTTATTTACTTGTATACCTGTCAGCTTGACATCGGTGTACCAGGCAAGTCCTCATATTATTTTTCAGCACTTTTGGAAACTCTCGGAGATGGTTTCTTCAATTAAAAAGAGCCAATATGAGTGATCTGCAGATAAATCATGCAGAACCAATTTTATCTTCTTCAGATTGATTTAATATATCAAGGGAATGACATAGACAGTGTAACTGCATCTCAGAAAAGTCTTTGAGAAAGTATCTCATGATATCACCCTTAGCAAAATAAAAAAATACATGCTGGATGCGAGATGAACGTACAGTTGGCTGTATGACTATTCCCAAATAATACTTGTTAATGGTTTCATTTCAGCATGATGGGGACATCTCAAGTTGAAGTCATTTTTAGCAACGATTTCGATGAGAGTGTGGAGGAAATATTTAACACATTTGCAGATTACACATCAAGACGTGGAAAAATCTAGACAAGCTTCAGCAATGGACTGAAATTAACAGGGATAGAATTTAACAAGAAGAAATGTAATGTTCTACATCAGGCAAAGAAGAATATAAGTATAGGATGGAGTTAAAGGATGGAGACGACCTCCCTGGCAGATGTAATATGTGAAAGGGACTTTGGAATTCTTGTTGCCCACTTATTAAACAAGAGCCAGTATTAATTGTTCCACTTTACTCTGTCTTCAGGTCAGACCCTACTTGTAATATTGTGTTCATTTCTAGATGCCACCATTCAAAAAGGAGAATTAGAGATGTCACTCCCCAAGAGATGTGGTGGGGAGTCTGGAAACAAAGCTGGTGAGAACCAGTTAAAGGATCTGGTGGATATATCTAACCTACAAAATATGATAACAGTCTTCAGCTATCTAAAGGGTAGTCATATAGAAATGATTTTCTATTGTCCTGGAGGGCAGGACCAGAATCAGTGGGTTATAACTACAAGAAGGGTCAGATTAGAGGTCTAAAGGAACTTCTTGGTTGTATGAATTGTCAGCCAGTGGAATTGACTTCTGGATAGAGTGGTGGTGAGTTCTCTTTTCCTGAGGATCTTCAAACAGAAACTGCATGGTCATTTATTAGATATACTCTGGTAAATCCTATACTGATTGCGGAGCTTAAATAACAGTAAGGTCATTTCCAGATCTAGAACAACTTGCCAAAGGTCTCTGTTTTTAATGTGTGTGTTTTCCACAAAAAATATAGTGGTGCAATCAGTTCCACAAATTCTTTTACTTTATTTTATAGTGCTTATAATCCTCCCCAGTTACAAAGTACTCTGAATGGCATACAGTATCAACAAACAGAAACTCAAAGACATCATAACAAAGAAGGCAGTCAGAATAACCATAGAAACAAAAACAGCAAATATAAAAGCCCAACAAAAGCCAAGATAGATAGCCACAGTTAGTTAGCTAGGACTGAAAGTGCTTTTAAATAAAACTATTTCCATGTGTTTCTGGAATTGCAACAAAGTGTGAGCTTGTACTTTCTTCTGGAAAGAGCAAGCTGTTATACAGAAGGCCTGCCATTTCATTCATGCTCTGGGACCTTAAAGATTGGAGGGAATTTTCAGCAGATGTGCTCTCTCAATGATCAGACTAGACATGCCAATTCAATTCTGGCAAGGCATTGCCTGATGTATCCTGGTGCTGTTCTGTTTAGGGCATTAAAAAGAATAGCCAGCACTTGGTCTTAGAAGCCTAGTGGCAAACTAATGCCACAGCTTTAATATTAGGTGTGATTCTTTATTTGACAGGGCTGTCTTGTCCATGATCTTGTTGCCATATTTTGTATCAGCTGCAGCTTCTAGGTTGTCTCCAAAGACAAGTTGCAATGGTCCAGTTCAGTAGAATTGCTGAATTAGGCTGAAGGAGGATTGCTTGTCCTAACCAGTTTTGGTGACCTTCCAATATTTTAGTTGTAGTTTTTCTAATGGAAAGTAAACAGTAGTGGGATCAAAGGGGGAGATTTTATGATCAAGGAGAAAAAGGTATATGAGGAGGGAGAAAAGTTACTAAGCCATTTGATCATGGCTGATTCTGGAAAAAGATTGGAAAGCTGTGGATCTGCAATTGTGAAATCTTATCACTTCTAGGAAAGAAATTTGGAAAACCAGAGGAGACTAAAACTTTACTTTTTGAGTTATAAGTTCATATTCTGCAGTTGAGCATTTGACTTGTAAAGATTTTTATAAATTATTTTGGACATTTTGGAGTTTGAAAGTGGGGATTCCTGTTTTAGAAATCCCCACTACACGGTGAAAAAAAATCTTTAGTTTTTGTTTTGCAATCCTGAAATAGGACAGTGGCCACAATTATGTATATATAATTGTTATCAAATCAGTGGAATAGCTCTTTTAATGTAAAAATGTAGCTGTTTCTCACCTATTAATTGGTTTCAGTCATAACATGAGTCATGAAAAACTAGCAGTATTCTATTCATGCTGTGAGCAGTATCTAGTTCAATAGAGGTGGACTTAAGAACGGGAGAAAGACTGGCTGCTGCTTGGAGGCATGTCAATCAAAACCTGTAGAACTTGCCAAAACGTTTTATGTCATCATCATCCACTCTCACAGCTGATTAGCAGCAGGATATTCATTCACTGTTTAAGTATGCCTATTCTTAATTTGTCCTTACTGTGAAATGTAATTTTCTACTTCCCATTTGTCATGCTTGTTAGAGGAAAGGAAATCTACATCTACAAAGATCAGGATCATGTAGGGAATGTTTTTTCTTGGGACACTCTAGGGAAGTGAAAGTTGGACTTTGGGGGGGAAAAAAAGGACAAATAGAAAATTCATGAGAATATCATCAATAATTAAGAAAACAAACAGATGGTTCTTAGAACAATTGAATCCAGAGTTCTCAGTCAAGGCACAAAGGCTCTCATTATAACTTTTGGACACATTTTGCAAAGATGTGAAAACTGAGAAAACTGGAAAAATTGAGCAGGAAGGTGGATATTGGGCAGGAAGGTGGATGGACTTGATTACAACAGCCATGAGTGGACTTGAAAGACCTGAAGGGCTGGATTTGGGATAGATCATCCTGGAGAAGGTCTATTATGTGACTTCTAAGAGTCAGAACTGACTTGATAGCGCATAATCTAAAGAAAATGAAATTCAAATTTCAGTTTTGGGAGAATGCTGAGTTAGTCATCTTAAAGTCCAACTGTTTTTATTAGTTCAGGTAAGTATGAAGCAAATACCTATAAATAATTCCTGTCAAGGAACTTGGCCACATCCCTTGACTTGGAAGAAAGCAAAGTTCTATCCACTACACCTGAAACAGTTATGCTTTTCAAATCAGTACAGAGGCTATTTTATTTGTAGGCCCTGTATAAATTGGACTTTATATTGTTATTTCTTGTGAGCTAAAATTTAATACCCCTTTGTTTGATATTCAATAACTAGGATGGATCCCAATTTGGATCCTAGAAATAGCATATATGGCTCTGACTTTATGGGGTAACCTTGTTTTTAATATCACACACACACACACACACACACACACACACACACTCTGCTTATCTTTACTACAGT
>QLTV01002259.1:1205102-1223759 GCA_003457575.1 Thermophis baileyi
TTCCATTCCATTCCTTTCCATTCTATTCCATTCCATTCCATTCCATTCCTCTCTCTCTCTCTCTCTCTCTCTCTCCCACACCCACACACACACCCCCTCCCCCTCTCTCTTCCTCTCTTTCTCCCTCTCTCTCTCTCTCTCTCTCTCCCCCCCCCCCCGCCCCGCTGTATTGACCACATAGCCCTGTTTCGTATTAGTTGGAACTTTAACTGATGCTTCTCCTGCAGGTTTGTACACTAAATGAATATTTGATTTCAAAGTGCATATTCTATAGTTCCTGTATTTTATTTTATAGGAAATACAGAACTACGTACATGAGATTCTGCAAACCTGAAGGAAACATTTTTGTTGATTGAGGATCCATATCTTTTATCCTTACTCTGTTATCATCCAGTCACAGCATAGTTCTCATATAATTCAGCAAATAGTTCATGGAATATGAGTTTTGTTCTGGAATTTACTCTGTGATGTGCAAATACCTAAGTTATTAATTAGTGCTGTGTTGAGTCCAGAGTAATGTAATGAAAGAGGCACAGAATATGTGGAAAAGGCTTGCGCTTTTATTAAAGGTCAGTTTTGGATCCTAGATAGGGATTTGTAGCAATTTAGAAGGTTGTCTTGTTGAAGCCTGTTCACAGAAATGTGATTTGATAAGAGGCAGGGTAAGTGGTGAGTGGAGTGAGAGATATTCTTTCAGTATTTTAGCTATATCCATTTGAAATATAGCTTCAACAGTTCTTGGACTAGTGATTTAGAATCAATAGCTTACATTAGATTTGAATCTGACATTCTCCTGTGCGCTGCTTGGAGAGTCCAAGCATGGGTTATCTTCTCATCTGATTGGCCAGGGACTGAGTTGCAATTTGTTTGGCCACACCTCTTCCTCCAGCCGAGCTCCAGTTTTTTCAACTCAGTCGGCCTATAGGGACACAGATTGAGTTGCTCCTGATTAATATCAGTAATTGTTGGAATTCATTGGATTAAATTCGTTTTAATTGGTATTCTTAAAAAAAAAGGACCTTTTAAAATTGGCTGGGAAGAGACGGGCGTTTGTGGGAGGCTTGCAGCCTTCGCACCCAGCGCGGTGTTTGGATCGCCGGCTAGCCGCCATTGCCACGTGTTTGGCTTCAGGACCGGCTTGCAAGGAGACCGCTGGACTGCCTTTGGCTCAGAAGCCTCTATTTCAGCTGCCTTTTTGAATCTCCGTTCGGGAGAAAGCCCTTTCTACTCAGCTCGCAGCGGGCGGCCATTTTTGTGGGCGGTTTCTTCTTGCTGAAGCTCCGATCGGCTCGGCGCCCAGGAGGGGCATGGCGAGTGTGTTTGAGGAGCTAGGAGCACACAGCCTCCTTGGAGTAGAGGCTACTTGCTAAATCCCAGCCTATTCCACGCGAGCGGCTGTATTGCCAGCTGGCAGTCGTGAGGCAGTCAGCGTTTCTGGCGTAAGGGACCGTATTGCCGGTCTCGTGCCAAAACGGCTGCTGCTACTTTTGCTTTTGCTGTGCCTGTGATTCCTGCTGCTTCTGCTGCTGCTGTTCTTGCTAATTGCTGTTCCCAGTTATTGGGAGGCGCAGTGAGTACTCCTGACTCTCTTCTGGGTCAGACTTCCCTGTTGTGATTGGAGTCTGGAGGAGTGATTCATCAGAAATATTACAGCTATTATGGCTGAACGAAGAGCCTCAATTAGCAGCAGCTCTGCTGATTCTTCCACCTCTCGCAGGGTGGAGGAATGTTCCCAGCCCAAGAAGGCTAGAAGGGAGGCAGAAGGTCCTTCTACCAGGTCCAAGTCCTCCCATTCCAAATCCAAGTCTTCTGCTTCTGATAAGGATGCCCTTAGGAAACAAAGGGCGTTAGAGAAGCACTTTGCTAAGGCCCAAAAGCAGGCCCATCTTGCTGGGGGTTCTGAAGAGGTTTCTGCAGCTGACAATCTTGTGACTATGGATCTTTCATCACAGTCTCAGACAGCTGACCAATTGGCATGGTCTGCTAATGTTTTACCTGATCCACAGACCAGTTCCCTGGCCCCTATTAGGGAGGAAGGGTTATTGACCTCTGGCCATTCAGCTATTGGGGCACAGTCTGGGGCGGCCACCAGACCATCAGCCCCTTCAGCCACTTCCCCCCCCCACAGCGGCTGGACTCCGCCCATCTGAGCTCCCAGCCCAAGGGTTACTTGTAGAGCTGAATAATGCTATTCTCAATACCATTGCTATGGGGATTGATGCAGCTCTGGCCCAAAGGGGCTTGTTAGGCCAGGGGTCCAGAGTTCCCCCTCAGAGTTATTCTCAGAGCAGAGATTATATGAGAGAATCTCGTTTCCTGACTCCATCAGAGCACAGTGTCGCATCTCGAGGGGAGGTGGATGAAAATTTGGGGGATTTTTATTTTTCTGAGGATGAGGGCACTTCCCCAGGTAGACCTGCATATTCTGGTCTCTTTAATCCAGCCCAGTTTAGCACATTGCTGTTTAAGGCCAAAGCCACTGCTAACTTGAGTGGCTCTAGTGCCACAAGGGATCGGCCTGTGGCCCTTCAGGACCTCTCCGCCAGCCTGTTTTCAGAGCAGATGTCAGCAGGAGGTGGTCCCTTCGCCACAATATTTTGTGGATTCAATTACAAGACAGTGGGAACAACCCGGTTCTATACCGGCTCCTAGTAGCATGCATAGGCGCATGTATTCTACTAAGCAGCAGATGGAGGAACTTTTGGAGCTCCCAGTCATAGATCCTCCTCTGGCCAGTTTGGCATCCTCGGCTCTTCTTCCTTCTGACTCAGCAGAGGGTCTTAAGGCTGAAGATAGAAAGGTGGAGCTGTCTGCTCATAAGACTCATCAGGCAGCTGCATTGGCTATTAGATCAGCCACAGCAGCCTCCTTTATCACCAGAACCTCCCTTCTATGGCTACATCAAATGCAGGATAGGGCTTCTCCAGATGATATCAGGTTGCAGCAGGACATTCACAAATTAATACCTGCGGCTGAATATACAGCGGATGCCACCATCAATGCAGCTAAATTCGCCTCCAGGGCTCTGGCCTCGAATGTCACCTCCAGACGCCTCTTGTGGCTTCACCAGTGGCAAGCCGACGTGAAATCCAAATGGCATCTTGTATCGGCCCCATTCAAGGGTCGTCACCTTTTTGGAGAAGTATTGGACCCAATTTTAGTTGAGGGGAAAGACAAAAGGAAGGTTTTGCCTCATTCATATAGACGGGCTGAGAGGAGACCTTCTGCCTTTTCCAGAAGGCAGTCCTTTCGTGGCACTGACTCAGGGGGTTCCACTCAGCCCTATCAACGTCCTTACTCCTACTATCCGGACAGGTCGCAGGACAGGTCGTCCTTTCGGGACAGGGCTCTTCAGCCTCAGTTTAGGAGGCCCTTCCGTGGGGCCAGCAATCGCCCGTACAGATGCAACAAATGACTTGCGGCCACACATTCCCATTGGGGGCAGGTTACAAGAGTTTGCCGCCCAGTGGACAGAGACAACTACCGATGCATGGGCGTTGCAAACTGTGAGGCTCGGGCTCACTCTGGAATTTTTATCCAGCCCTCCACATCGATTTCTTCAATGCCCTATTTCCAGGGAGGCTACAAAACGGGACCTCATGCTGGCCGAGATCCAACATTTGAGTGACATCAGGGCCATAGAAGAGGTCCCAATGGACCAGAGGGGAAGGGGGTTCTATTAGGTCCTCTTCCTTGTTCCCAAGATTTCGGGGGGTCAGCAGGCCATTTTGAATTTGAAGGACCTCAACTTGTACATAAAGTACAGACGGTTCAAAATGCAATCCCTACTTACCATCCTGGGTTGCATCTGGGACGGGGATTTTCTGACCTCCATAGACCTAAAGGAGGCATACCTCCATGTGCCCATTAGTCCCTCCCACAGGAGGTTTCTCAGGTTTGCTTACGCAGGCCACCATTGGCAGTACAGGGCCCTTCCCTTCGGACTGTCCTCCGCCCCGAGGGTTTTCACGAAGCTTCTAATAGCAGTGCACCTTCGCACCAGGCCCATCCATCTGCAGTGCTACCTGGACGACGTGTTAATTCAGGCGTCGTCGTCACTGCAGGCGGAAAGGGATTTCAGTTTCATGGTCCAGACCCTTCAGGAGCATGGGTTCTCTGTAAATTGGGAGAAAAGCCATTGTACCCCGTCCACCAGGCTGACCCATTTGGGGGCAGTTATCGACACCCAGTCCTCCCTAGTCTTTCTCTCACAGGACCGCAGGGACAGTATAAGGGACATGGTCCAACAGGTGCGATCTTTAGAAAGGGTGCCTCTAATACTCCTCTCCCAGTTGTTAGGCAAAATGATATTGTGCCTCTCCATCTTGCCCTGGGCTCGACTCCATTCCAGGCCCTTACAATGGCTGCTCTTGCCCAGCCAGAAGTCGGGTCGCAGCAACTCTCTCCCGCATCAAAGTGCCCAGACAGGTCCTGCGCTCATTGGATTGGTGGGTATCGCCCGCCATGGAGAAGGGTTCGTTATTTCAAGAGCCGGCGCGACTGGTCCTGACATCAGACACCAGCCTCTTTGGTTAGGGTGCCCACCTCAACAACATGGTCACTCAGGGTCGTTGGTCGCGGCGAGACCTCAACGACCTCAATTGGCTGGAGCTGAGGGCGGGCCACCTGGCGATCCGCCATTTCCAAGAGGAGCTCTCCGATCAACACGTCCTTCTGCTGACGGACAACGTCACAGCGAAAGCGCACGTGAACAGACGAGGTCACACACTCCAGGTTGTTGATGCACGAAGCACAGAACTTATGCACCTGGGCGGAGTCTCACCTATGCTCCTTACAAGCAGATCATATTTCGGGAGTGGGCAACACCCAGGCGGACTGGTTGAGCAGGCCAACGCTCGACCAGTCCGAATGGCAACTCCACCTAGCTCTTTTCGACCAGATCGTGGACAGATTCGGTCATCCGTCACTGGGCTTGTTCGCCAGCCCTCAGAATGCGCAACTTCCACGATTTTTCTCCCGGTTCCGCAACCCAGCAGCGGAAGGGACCAATGCCCTACAACTTCCTTGGCCGGCGGAACTATTGTACGCCTTCCCTCCGACCCCACTGATTCCACGGGTCGTCAGAAAGATCATGGAGGAGGAAGCAGAGGTGATTCTCATGGCTCCTCACTGGCCGAGGAGACCATGGTTCACGGACCTGATGACGCTGTCTGTTTCACACCCTTGGAGAATTCCCCCTCACGAGATCTCCCTTCGCCAAGGAGCCGTACGACACCAGGATCCCCAGTGGCTCAAACTAGCCGTTTGGCGGTTGAGCGGGAGACGTTCAGGAGAGGCCACTATTTGGGGGATGTAATTATTATTATTATTATTATTTATTAAATTTGTATGCCGCCCAATTCCCAAGGGACTCTAATTACCACCATTCTAGCCTCCAGAAGGGTGTCGACTACCAAGCTATACGAGGCTACCTGGACGGCCTTTACTCGTTGGTGTGCCACTCGGAACTTGTTACCTACTGCGGCCACAGTACCACAGGTTTTGGACTTCCTGCAGGTGGGGTTGGTCAAAGGCCTATCCACCAATACCCTTCACAGACAGGTGGCCGCCTTAGCCACCGTCATTCAGGGTGAGGGCGCCACCCCCTCGCATCACCCGAGAATACATAGTTTTTTGAAGGGAGTTTACAATTTGCGACCGCCCCCTGTTCACAGGTACCCTACCTGGGACCTGTCAGTTGTACTGCGCTCACGACATCTCCGTTTGAGCCTCTCCAGGACGCTAGTATTAGACTGTTGACTTTCAAAGTAGCCTTTCTAGTGGCAATAACTTCAGCGTGCAGGATTTCAGAGCTTGCTGCCCTGTCGGTATGCCAGGACTTATGTATTTTTCATGCCGACAGGGTGGTCCTTCGATTAGATCCTACGTTTGTGCCGAAGGTCAATACCTTATTTCACAGGACTCAGGAAGTTATCCTGCCGGACTTCTGTCCGAATCCTAGGCATCCGAGTGAGACGTTGGCATACGTTGGACGTTTGCCAGGCGTTACGCAAATATGTCAAGCAGACGGAACGATTCAGGCGCTCGGAGGCGCTCTTTGTTTCCTTTCAACCTAGGACGATGGGCAAGAAAGTATCACCATCTACCATTGGTTGTTGGCTGAAGGCCTGCATCGCGTTGGCCTATGAGCGTCAGGCCAGACCACCTCTTCACCGCATCACAGCGCACTCAACCAGGAGTGCGGCCACCATGGCGGCGTGGGCAACGCAGGCCTCTATCCTCGAGGTTTGCAGAGCAGCCACGTGGTCTTCGCCATCGCCGTTTGTGAGGAATTATAAACTGGACATGTTCGCCTCGGCGGAGGCGGCATTTGGGAGACGAGTATTGCAACGGGTTCTACTGGCCGAGGGGATCCTGGACCAATCTGTTTCCCGCCCAACAACGATTTAGCTTGGGTATATCGCATGCTTGGACTCTCCAAGCAGCGCACAGGAGAATGAACGTTGGTCTTACCTGAACGTTCGTTCTCTGGGCGCTGCAGGAGAGTCCAATCCCACCCTGGTTCTGGTATGGTCCGGGGTCCAGGAGTGGTCGATGTATCAGTTGGACTGCGTCTTCTCCAGATCCGGGTTTTCGTTGAAAAAATTGGAGCTCGGAGGGAGGAAGAGGCGTGGCCAAAGAAATTGCAACTCAGTCCCTGGCCAATCAGATGAGAAGATAACCCATGCTTGGACTGTCCTGCAGCGCCCAGAGAACGAACGTTCAGGTAAGCCAATGTTCATTCTTCTTAAATTGCAATAGTGGCGAATATCTGTAGCTCAGGTGTAGGATGAGGATGAAGGTTTGTTCTCCAAGCTTGTGGGTTGGTTTCCGAACATTTCGTTACCAGGCTAGGTAACAACTTGAAGATGTTACCTAGCCTGGTAACAAAATGTTCGGAAACCAACCCACAAGCTCTGAGAACAAACCTCCACCCTCACTCTTCTTGAATGTTTCTTATTATTTGGGAATACATTGGAATAGACCAACCTATGTCTGACTTTTATAAGACTAAAAATAGAACTGTGTAAGTAAGTTACCATTTATCAGAAAAATCTCCTGAAGGCTTCCTGCATCAGCAAACGCAAATTTGTATAATCAATATAAATCTCAGTTTCCTATATATACAGTAGGTAGAAGTTTCATTAAAACTTAAATGATGGAACACAAAAGTAAAATTATGAAGAATTTCTATAATGATTGTGCTATTTTTTGAAAGGTTGATCATTTGTAAAGTGTTAACTGGATTCAGTAGTATTCTATATTCAACATTAAATACATGTCCTCTCATATTTTAAAACTACAATGACTTTTTCCCTCGTTCCTGCCTGTTTGTTAGAACTTTTTCCATACTATAGTTTAAGGCCCTTCAGAAAGAAAATGTGGCATATCACAATAGACTCTCATCTAATGTGCATATTAGTTCTAAGGATATAAAAAGATTCAACCTGTTTTCTAATTCTGACAAATTAGATTTATAATTTGCTGCTGTGTACGACAGGAAAATTATAGAGATTATATTATACAGGTTATAATTATACAGACACTGAGTGTGCTTCAAAGCTTGTGAGATATGTTCCCATAGTCATTTTCAGTTATGGATGTACAGCATTATGTAATCATCCAGGTTTATATCTGCAAAAGTAATTCCACATATAATATATTACACAATGTCTATCAAAATTGAATTAATCAGTGTGCATGCACACATGCATACATCCCATATACATTGGGCCTTTTTAATGTAGTCATTCCCAGATTGACTGAACTGACAGAAACCTCTCATTACAGTGTTTCTGTTTTATCAGAATTCAGCTTAAATTTTTGCACAATCCCCCCCCCCCCCGAGTCCTGCTTTGCTACTTCATCATGGCAGTAGGAGGTGTTTCTGGGTGGAATGAGCAAAAAACATCAGGAGCCAAGACAGGGGTGAAATCCAGCAGGTTCTGACAGGTTCTGGAGAACCGGTAGCGGAAATTTTGAGTAGTTCGGAGAACTGGCAAATACCACCTCTGGCTGGCCCCAGAGTGGGGTAGGAATGGAGATTTTGCTGCAAAATCCCCATTCTCTCCCGATCAGCTGGGACTCTGGAGGCAGAGAATAGATGGGGGTGAGGCCAGTCAGAGGTGGTATTTACTGGTTCTCCGAACTACTCAAAATTTCCACTACCGGTTCTCCAAACTACTCAAAATTTCCGCTACCGGTTCTCCAGAACTGGTCAGAACCTGCTGAAACCCACCTCTGATTTGCAAGCCATAGTACTAAACTCAAAGAGCACAGTGAAAAAATGGAACTAAAATTAAATATAAAGAAATCCATTTTTTTTCATTCTAAAATGTGGATTCTGAGCTAAAATTATCTTACTGCTTTATTCCCCCTGAGTATTAGTTCAGGTTCCTAGTAATAAAAATGCCACTTCTTCTGTAGAGTTTTGCAATTTATAGTATTTCTTGCAGCCAATATTAAAACCTACTATAGTTTGTCGAAATCCTTTTTAAAGAGCAATGGAAATAGCATTCCAAATAGATGGAAGCTAAAAGAAAATATAGTTAAATGGAGAAATTGTGACAGTAGGAAAATTTTAGTAGACAACTTAGTAACCTTTAATTTTTGTACAAATGTTTTACTACTTATGGCAATAGCTAAAGAAATAACAATAAAAGCTGTAGATTATGAATTCCAAGGATTTGCACAGGAATCTCTATATGCCAATTTATTTGCTGTGGGTTATTTTCAGTAAAAAAATTATATGCACTAAATAAAAGTGCATTTTACATGTGTTGAATAGACTCTTAACAACTTGGTAAAGCTAAAAAGGTATTGTTCTATTTTTCTTTTCAAACTGTACTATTTCAAAGCTTTGGGGTTTATAAAAATATGTTATGTATTTGACATACTCTTAAAACAGAGATTAATACCAAATAATATGGCTTTGTAATTGTAAATAGGTACCCCAGTGGATAATGCCTAAACCGTAGTAAAAGCATTGACAGACCTAATGTTTAATTTATGAAGAAATTCTGAGTTTGTCATAGGGACACTTATTGCTGAAATTAAACAACAAAAATCCAGAGAGCAAGCAACTAGATATATATAACTTAGAATTAAACCCAGTGAATATTATGTGTGATAAACAGTTTTGTTGATTGATCGAGGAATTGTACTGTGATGTAATAGATGGGGCAGTAATTATATTTATGTGAAATACATAGTATGTCTATAATTAGCAGACTCAAGTTTCAACACATTGTGCTGCTTATTTTGTAAAGAATGGATATCATTCTGTTCCTGTACAAAACTTTGGGGCAGAAAGATCACTCCATAGCTTAAGTCTTCTATATGTGGGAAAATTATCTCCAGCCCTGTACTCTGTCCATTGGCATCACCCTCCCATATATCATTTGGATATTTTTGAATGATAAAATTTTCATCTTGATGGATTCTTAACTGGTGAAAAGCCACAGGTTGATTTTGGCTTAGGACAATATGTGAATCCAGACATTGTGGTTTATAAGCTATTGTAAGTATATAGGATCTAGGATCTTATTCAGTAAATTATGTAAAAGGAATCATAGATTAGACTAATATGTGAACTGAACCAATATAACTTTTCCTTCCACATACTTTCTGAAAGAATGGGATATGATGTAGTGGAGGATGATATTAGACAGCGTTTGGTTTAGTGGTTAAGGCACCAGGCTAGAAAGATCACGAAGTCCTGCCTTAGCCATGAAAGACAGCCTGGTGATCTTGGGCCAGTCACTCTCTCTCAACCCAATTTACTCACAAGGTGGTAGTTTTGAAAAAACAGGAGGAGGAAGATGTGCTGAATATGTTTGTCGCATTTTATTTGTAAAAATAATAAATTCGAGAAATAAATAAATATTAATAAATTGGGAAGTATAGTGTGAAATAGACTCAGACAGATGGAGACGTAGGAAAGACAAAAGTTCTGTAGATGGAGTTCTGGCTAGATGGAGAAAGTTCTGGCTAGATGGAAAAGTAGGACCTCAAAAGACAAAAGAGATGAATGAGTTGGAATTTTAATTTCTTTGAGAGATCAATCCAATCCTTCTCCGCTGAACATATTTAGTTTATCATTTCTTAAGAACTAATATTTACATTTACTAATTTGTTACTTGTTCCTGAAAGTACATTTTCCTGCCCTCTCCTCTGTATGCATACTATATCTTGATTGCAGACAGATGTTTTGGGAGGCTTTTGAGCTAAAGGTTGGATTAAACATGATATAAATAAATAAAAAATTGCTAAGGACCAGATGATTCCCAAGCAAAAGAAGTTTACAGTGTTTTAATACTTGTTTCTATGTAGTTGGGCCCTAGAATTCCATCCTACATAATGCAAATAGACTATAGGTGGTCTTCAACTTACAACTATTTGTTCAGCAATCGTTCAAAGTTACAGTGTCACTGAAAAAAGTGACTTATTGGTCCTCAGACTTACAACCATTACAGCATCCCCATGGTTACATGATCAAAATTTGGGTGCATGGCAACCAATATGTATGTATTATGGTTGCAGCATTCCAAGGTCATGTGATCACACTTGCAACCTTTCAATCTGGGTTTTGATAAGCAAAGTCGATGGGGGCAGCTGGATTTGCTTAACAACTGGGTGAGTCACTTAACAGCTGTGGCAAAAAGGTCATAAAATCAGGTGCAATTCATTTAAATACCTTGCTTAGCAATGGAAATTCTGGTCCCAAATGTTGTAGCTCAAGGTCTACCTGTATTTTTTTTTTCTTTATTACTTGCAATTCTGAAATCTGTCCCAAAGAGTCTGCAACGATGAAGTACAGATCTGGGGAACTAAAATGCACTACCCTATAAAATGAGAATAGCCATATACAGCTCTGGAATTTTATAACATTTATGCCACATTTTTAAATATAAGAAATAATAGAGAAACGGACTTTTATTTAAAATTTGTGCAGGAAAAAAATTAGTACCCTTTAGTTTAACCATAACAATTATTACTCCTATTTCTGTTTGAGATCCTGTGAAAACCAGGATCATATGATCATTAATTATACTTTAGCATTATTTTTAATAGCTTTATTAATGGCCTCTCTGCTTGAAAAGGCCTTTAAATTGTATTTTGTAATAAGACAGCAGAAGAGGAGAAAGTTGGCTCTCTTTTAGGAAATTATAGCTGCTCATTTTTTCTGGCATCCTTGTAAAAACTTTGACAGTATTTAAGAGAGATTTATTGCTTCCCTGGATGCAAGGACTAATTGAAATTATTTCCCTTTTCCCCCTAATGTGTATCCAGCTAAGTGAAAGCTAATAAAAATACCAAAGCTTAAAGGTGATTATTATCTCACAAAGGATGCTAAAATCTCTCTACCAAAGGTAGAAGATTGTTTTGCCTTTGTTTGTGGACCCACTAATTAAAATAACTTTCATCTGGACAAACCACCACAAATTATATGGACAAAGAAGACTATTTCTTTACTTGAACTTTTAACACTATAGTTATTTTAAAATTAAAACAGCAAGACGTGTGGAAACTAAAACCAGATGGATTGGAATAAAGGGGAATGTTGTTTAATGAAAAATCAGTCTGTTGGATATACTGTATGTGGAATCAAGTGTTAACAATATTTCATCTTGAGAAGGTATGCAGATGATCTTTGTCTGGAACAGATGTTTGATTTAAGATAAAAAATTTGGCCAGAAACCTGAGCCTATTCCTTCTGTTTCAGTAATGGTTTTTCAATAAAGTACAAGTTGCTTTATTTGTTGGAATAGTGTTGGACTGGGTTCAAACCCAACAATTTATGACATGTTAGACATTGTATCATAGAAAAAATAGTGGCTGTATTTGCAGACCTTTCTGAAATCCTTCTGAAAGAATATTAGTATCATATTTGCAGTCTTATAAGAGATCCAGGAGATCATAAGATTTTCAGTTCAGTAAAGTACGGAAGATAACTTGTTCTTAATATTAAATGGTAGCGTTTTCAGTCCACCCTTCATCCTACAAAGGTCTTAGAGTAGTTTACTCATATTTAGGCAGTGGATTTCTCTTAATTTTTCTTCTGAGTTAGTTGCCATAGAATTAAAAAATTCTAATACATCGAGACTCTACATAACCAAGAACATTCTTGATGAAGTTTTTGAAATGTGTTAGACCTTAACTCCATTGTGTAGGGCAGGGGTGTCGAACTCGATTTCATTGAGGGCCGCATCAGGGTTGTGTTTGACCTCGGGGGGCTGGGGTGGTCGTGGCCAGCTTGACATCGCTCATGTTAGGGGCGCCTGTGGTGGCCCAAGCATTCTGCCAGCAAAAACGGGGTCCCAAGCTCCGTTTTCGGCTATGATGGCCTTCTGCAACCCTCTGCCAACAAAAACAGCTCGGGAGGGCCGCGGTCAGCCCTCCTGAGCTCCATTTTCACTGGCAGAGGCACCACGGGCTGGTCCTTCGCTGTTTCCAGGGTGGCCCCATGGGCCAGATCTAAGCACCTTGCGGGCCTGATCCAGCCCCTGGGCCTTGAGTTTGACACCCCTGGTGTAGGGTAATGTAGGTAGCAATTGTTGAAGTGCTGAATTAGGGTTGGGGAGATCTAATACTGAGCTTTGACATTCATTGGACGATTTTGGCCAAATTATTAGCTCTCAGCCTTAGAAACTTCAAAAGGCTGTTTTTGAATAAAATGGAATAACTATATATACGCCTCACAATTCCCGGACAAAAGGTTAAATAAAAATAAAAGGTTGAACACTGAAAGTTTCAAGCATCACAGCATAGTACAGATGCTCCTCAACTTACAACAGTTCACTTAGTGACCATTCAAAGTTACAATGGCCCTGAAAAAAGTGACTTATGAGCATTTTTCACACTTATAACCGTTGCAGCATTCCCATGGTCATCTGATCAAAATTTAGACGCTTGGCAACTCACTCGTATTTATGACAGTTGCAGTGTCTTGGGGTAACATGAATACCTTTAGCGACCTTATAAAGCAAAGTCAATGGGGAAGGCAGATTCACTTAACAACTGTGTTATTAACTTAACAACTGCAATGACAACTGTGGCAAGAAAGCTGGTAAAATGGAATGGGAAATTCACTTAACAAATGTTTGCCTTAGCAACAGAAATGTTAGGTCAATTATGGTCGTAGGTTGAGGATTACCTGTAGTAAGATAACAACAATGTTTTTTGTTGTGATTGGATACATAATGAGACCTCAGTGATGCATAGGTGCTGAATTTTATGTTAGTCATCCTTACATTGGTTATTTGATGGTAAAACATTGCTGAGTATTATCATCAAGCTTGTTTGAACTATATTTCAGATGTTTAGTGCAATCTGAAAACTATCTAGAGAAGGTTCTTTAATTTGATAAAGCATGGAAAGTAAATGATTTGATAGGATGAGTAGGTTTGAAAGACCAGGGTACAGTACATTTTATTTATTTCTTTTTTTCAAATTTTTTTTTAAATTTAAACATTTCATCTTCCATTAAACAGTGTGTCGTCTGGGTACAAATATCTCCGTGCAATCAGAATTTACAGTTTTCATTACATTGATAATTCTCTAATCTTACAATAATAATAATAATAAGCATAATAAACCTATTCATTTCTCCCTCTTAACATATCTTCTAATAAGAATATAATAGTAATATTAAACACAATAGTCTTAATAGTCATATTTATAAGAATCATCATATTGTTTACATCTCTGTCTTAACATATTTTCTATATTTCACTGATCTCCATTTATCTCTAACTTCTGTTTTTGTTCTCCAACCATCCATAAAATAGCTGCCATGTCATATAATATTCAGTTTGTTCTTTCTCCTGTATAGCCAGCGTTAATCTATTCATTTCTGCACATTCTAATATTTTCCTAATCACAATCTTGTTACTACGTGTAAGTCTTCATTGTAAAACCATACATAATCATTTTAACAAAAATTAAGTCTGCTTCACATTATCCCAGTAGGAAGACTATTTTCTTTAGTGTTTACTTTTTATATTTTCAATGGACTGAATTATTTAAAAGCTCTTGAACCCCTAGTTCCAGCATGTATGTAGAGCACCAGCATTTAACTATTAGAATACTAAATAATGTCGGTCAGTTCAGTTTAATAAATTTGACAGTGCTTTGGGGTGAATTCATAATAGCCCAGCTTTGAAAATACAGTATATATTACCTAATATTTTTTTAAATTGCACTTTAGTCCTTTATTTTTTTTAAGTGGAAAAAAAAGCCTTGGAATAAACTAGCAAGTGGAGGAGGATGCTATTTAAGACTAGAAAGAATTGTGTCAAGCCTCCTTGTCTTGTATTTTTCTTTTCTTGACTTAGAAAAGACAGTCGTGCCACTGCTGCAGCCTTCTGATAGGAAAAGAAGCAAATCCCTAGGCCTGACCTCTGTAGAGAGTCGTGGTATGTAATGGGGTGCCCAGCCTAAACTCTGACTAACAATAGAAACGGTAAAGTGAAACTATAGAACTTCATGATACCTAAGTCTTTTCTGGACTACAATCCCACAGAGCAACTACAGGTATTCCTCGACTTGCGACCACAATGGAGCACAAAATTTCTGTTGCTAAGTGAGACATTTGTTAAGTGACTTTTGTCCCATTTTACGACCTTCCTTGCCACAGTTGTTAAGTGAATCATTGCAGCTGTTCAGTTAGCAACATGATTGCTAAGTGAATCAGGCTTCCCCATTGACTCTGCTGGTCGGACAGTCACAAAAGGTGATCGCATGATCGCATAAATATGAGCCAATTGCCAAGTGTCTGAATTTTGATCATGTGACCATGGGGATGCTGCAGTGGTCATAAGTCTGAAAAACGGTCATAAGTCACTTTTTTCAGTGCCGTTGTAACTGTGAACGGTCACTAAATGAACTGTTGTAAGTCGAGGACTACCTGTATTCCTACCCTCCTGCTTCACATGGCATGAAATGCTTTTTCTCACCATATATAGAAAATATACTGATGTATGTTTTAAAATTTGTTTAAATGTTTAAAAAAATTGAAGATTGGTAGGAAGAAAACCATGTTTTAAATATAACAGTCAATTTTGCTTGACTCAGCAAAATAAAAAGACTTTATTTTAAACATTGTGCACTATAAACTGAGACATCTTGTATCTTAAAATAGAATAGAATCATGGGGCTGGAAGGGACCTTGGAGGTCTTCTAGTCTAGCCCCACAGCTCAAAGCAGGAGACCTTATACCATGCTGGACAAATGGTTGTCCAATCTTTTCTTGAAAACCTCCAGCTATGGAGGACCCACAACTCTGGGAGGCAACCTGTTTCATTGATTAATTGTTCTCACTGTCAGGAAATTTCTCCTTAATTCCAGGTTAGATCTCTTTGACAAGCTTCCACCCATTGCTTCTTGACATACCCTTATTTTGGAGAGTAAGTCAAATGCAGTTTCACTTAGAGGGGTGCATTCTATGTAGGCAAAAAGCGAAGGGAGTTTGATAGCACCGTTTTCAGATTAACACATTTTATTGAAAGGCTTATACTTTTAAATAAAAAATGTAACAAAGTGCAGATAGTCAGAACTATTGATGTTATTTTGGCAGTCTCTTACTCAATTGTGCTGGTAAAATTTCTTTTTTTCCAAAATAGCTACTTTGAGATCTGTAATAGAATGTCCAGGAGAATAAAATATTCTAATATGACTTTATTGTTGTTGTGAATCTTGATGTCAAACTTCCATCCACCAGTTCTTTTTTTCCTCTGGATTCTCCATAGGATTAACAGGCCAAAGTTTGTACAACATAGGAGCTCCACACTTGTATAGAATGTATAGAAATGACAAACGACACATATAATTTTTTTTATCGTATAATGATTGAAATTTTGAATTGACTTAATAACAATATTTGTTCAAATGACAGAACACCTGATAAATAAAATACCACAAATAATAGTTAACAATTATTCCAAACAATTACAGCTAAACATTACATTATAAATAGCCAAAATTACAGCAAAGATCTATTTAGCAGTGAAGTTAACTTTACAGAATACACAAATAAAACAGACAGCACTAATTCTTCCCATCAGTTTAAACATTTTAGTCAAAAGTCTGCATGAAATTTTGGATGAATTTCTTTGAAAATGAACATCTATTTTCCTATACTGCACATTTTGTCTGAAAAATAAAATTTGAAAAAGTGTGTAAAGTGAGTGACAATTAATTTGTACAATACTTTGGGAGCTGTAAATAAAATTAAACAGTAAAATCTTTTTCAAGTCAAGCTCAGCCCCTGATGATTTCTCAGATACTTCCATACAGCTTTCTTGGCAATATACAAACATGGTTTCTAATGCCTTCTTTGGGAAAGTTTTATGGAATAGCCTCCCTGTGGACATTAGATTGTCCCTTATTACAGCTTTCCAAAAAGCATTAAAAAGCTGAACTACTCCAGAGGGTGTTTTGGAACTAAATGTTCTCTTATTGATGCTCTCTTAGCTGTGATCTTGGATGTAATGTAATAGGGATTATTAATGTTTTATGATACTAAGGTTTTACTGTGTTTGTTTTATTGTACCATGCCATTTTAGTGTCTATTATTTATCAGGTATATTTTAGTTGCAGGAACCAATCTAGATCGGTCACCAGGACCAGAGGTTTTGTCTTCCGAGCTTTTGGACTTGTGCTGAAGACCATCTTCAGAGTGTGTCTGCTAGAAGCTAGAGAGAAGTTCCCTAACAATGGGCTCTGAGTCCGAAAGCTCAGAAGACAAAACCTCTGGTCCCGGTGACCGACCCAGATTGGATCCTGCAACATTATCCTGGGACACGTATATTTGTCTTCATTCATGGATATTTTAGTGGTTTCTTTTGGGGAGGGGGCATAGATGCTTTATTGTTTCATTGTTGATCATACAGTATATGCCTTAATGCTTTATATTTATTTTAGATTGTTTAGATTGTTTATTTACTTATTTTTACTTGTTAAGCCACCATGAGTCAATTGAAATTGGTGGCGAACAATTTTTTTAAATACTGTGTAAATAGTTTCCCAGTCTAGCCCCTAGCCCAGTATTCTTCTGTCTAACTTCTGATGAGCCCTAATCTTGTTTAGTTTCCAAGTTGAGAAAAGATCATCTGAATGCTTCTTCTTGAGAAGTCATAAATAAGGTAGATGTGTACTAAAAATCAAACAAAATATTTTTCCCATTTTAATTCAGCCCAATATCTACAGTACAGTCCCAAAAGTAGCATTCGTGTTCAGTCCTCTCCACAATTGTGAGATAAAAATATTCCTTATTTCCTCTTTTTCACCACTACCCCACTCTGTTTTTAAAACAGAAAGAGACTACTTGAGAAAGCCACATACTGTGGAATACTTCTTTATTAATCAAACCATTTTATGGAAAATTGTCGGGCTATACAAATGAAAAATGAATGAAACCTTTCTCTGCAAATCATTAAAGTAGACTTGTTTTTTTTCCAGACTGCATAGCTTCATAATACGTACCATACTCTATGCAATAACATTTATCCTCTTGTAATAATTCCTTGTTATCATGTAAACTATCAAGTAGATCTTTCCCAGTGCTGACATTCTAGTGATAATTGGCTGCCTTACATGAAGAAAGCTTTAGATGGGTTTCTCTGGACAAACAATAATAATACTTTAGTTTAAATTAAACTCATTTTGGCCTTTCAGGTGAATACACATACACACACACACACACACACACACACACACACACACACACACACACACACGTGTCCCTTGATACACACAGGGATGCATACATAAAATGTTATATGTATATGTATATGCAGACACATACAGATATATTATTATTCACAATTGTATCACAGCGGCCAGTTGTTTCACCGGATTTGGCATTAATTACTAGTCGAGCCCCATCCGGGGGCCTAGGACGTCGTAATGTATTTCCGAAGTATATGTGCGGAACCGAGCAGTGCGGCTTTCTGCATTTGGCTGATGGTGATTTTGTCAATTTTGAGCTGTTTCAAATGTATTTCCAGTGTTTTGGGGACAGCACCCAGTGTTCCAATCACCACTGGAATTACCACTGCTGGTTTGTGCCATAATCGTTGAATTTCGATTTTTAAATCCTGGTATTTTGCGATTTTTTCGTGTTCTTTTTCATCGACCCTGCTATCACCTGGTATTGCGATGTCGATGATAGTCACCTTGCTTTTCTCGACCAGTCGACCAGCGGGTGTATTATGCGCCAGTACCTTGTCCGTTTGTATACGAAAATCCCACAAGATCTTGACCATCTGATTTTCAGTGACTTTCAGGCTTGTGTTCCCACCAGTTCGTATCAGTATGGATGTTATAGTTTTTACATAAATTCCAATGGATCATTTGTGCAACAGAGTTGTGCCGGAGTTTGTAATCAGTCTGCGCGATTTTCTTGCAGCAGCTGAGCACATGGTCTATAGTTTCATCAGCTTCCTTGCAAAATCTGCATTTAGCATCACTGGAGGATTTATCAATTTTAGCCTTTATGGCATTTGTGCGAATTTCCTGTTCTTGTGCAGCCAGGATCAGTGATTCTGTTTCTTGCTTTAAAGTTCCAGTTGTTAGCCATAGCCAAGTTTTTTCACTATCTACTTTGTCTTTTATTTTTTCCAGAAATTGGCCATGTAATGCATTATTTTGCCAACT
>QLTV01002259.1:1225656-1249129 GCA_003457575.1 Thermophis baileyi
AGAGAGAGAGAGAGAGAGAGAGAGAGAGAGAGAGAGAGAGAGGGGGGGGGTGCGCGGGGGGGGGGGGGGGGGGGGCGGGGGGGCACGCGGCACGCAACAACAAAAAGGTTAGCCATCACTGTTCTAGATGCTGGAAAGGCAGGACAAAAATATTATAATTATGAAAGTTATTATTATTATTATTATTATTATTATTATAGGTTTTGACTTGAAAAAGAAGCCAAAATCTGTTGTTTAAGTATCCAAACATGACCTCTATAAAATACAGTTTTTGCAGACCTTAAAGAGATTCGTGTATACTGAGATCTGAATGCTGTGGACATGGAAAATAAAGCTTGCAAAGGAAGAATAGAAAAGCCAAAGGGCCGATGAGGACAAAGATTAATAGGAGATTTGTTTTCATCTATTATGCTGAAGGTTGTTTTTGGCAGACATTCTCAGTATTACATGGAATTTCCTCTCTCCTTTGCTCCTACTACTTTTTAGTACCTTCTACAATTCCATTTTTCCTAAAATAAATATTGGTAGAGCAGCTGTATGAAAACATAACACCTTGTTCATTTAAACATTGTATAGTATACTAGAATTTTTATACTAGAATATTTTATCTCTACAAATGCTGCTGATTTGCTTGATTTTACACTCAACTAAACTCCATTGCATATGTTGTGTTTCCTAATTTGAATGTTAGGAATGTACAGAATTTCAGGGTGGGGACTAAAACTTACTGAAGTGGTCATTACATAATTTTTCCCTACCTAAATGCTTAGCTATTCATTTTCTATTTAACCTCTCATAGGAATGATGATAATTGGCATAGTGTTTTGTATTAAACATTTTCAGCAAACTTCATTAGTAGCCACCAAATCAGCAAAGGGTCTGAATTAAAGTGGTCTTTATTCACCACAGTTTACAATTCACTAGGTGAATTTCCAATTTTCATTTAAACAAAACTCTTCCTTATTTAATTATCTATTGTGGGGGGAGGGGAGATCTTCAGCAGCACATTTACTTCAGCAGCAAAGTTTGTCTAATCATTTTCTCACAGGGCTTTGTACAGGCATGGTATTCTCAGAATTAAGATTTACTAATAGTATTCAAACTGTTACACGTAGCTATGCCTGAGTATTTCTGATGGTATTTTCGTCATCTATTAGAATATGAATTTGGAAATTACTGTTTAACTCTTTAATATTTTAACAGGTGCAGAAAAGTGATGAAATGCAGGGTCATTGATTTATTAATAGAATTGATTTATTAATGTAATTATAGAAGTTTGAAAACAAAAGTCTTGGCATTCTGCTGAAAATGTGAGGGCTGTCCAGCATAATCATTTTTGCCGCTTTAACCTTCCAATTTAGCATTGCAAATTTGTTGTTTATACTTTCCAATTTCACATGAAAAACGGCCCAACGGGCAAACTGGAAGTCCATTTTTCCAAACTTCCGGTTTGCCCGTTGGGCCGTTTTTCGCACTCAAGGCCGTTTTTGCCCTCCAGAGGCTTCAGGAGGCTTCCCTGAAGCCTCCGGAGTGCGAAAAATGGCCCAACAGGCAAACCAGAAGTTCGGAAAAACAGACTTCCGGTTTGCCCGTTGGGCTGTTTTTCGCACTCCAGAGGCTTCAGGGAAGCCTCCTGAAGCCTGGGGAGGGCGAAAACGGCCTTCCCCAAGGCCGAAAATCAGCTGGCCAGCGCGCGCATGCGCACTGGAGCTGACATAGGGCAACACCTTGCGTGCCCTCAGATATGGCTCCGTGTGCCACCTGTGGCACGCGTGCCATAGGTTCGCCATCACGGTTATATACAGTATACTGTATATGAAAAAGGGGGATCTGCAAGTTGAACAGCTTTGCTCAAACATGTTCTCTTCTAAGATATTCCATTCTGTTCTCTCTCATACTTTTCTTCATCAACTAATGCATGCCCAAGTAATATCCTTACTCTCATTTGGCTGTTTTGAGCCTCTCCATCCCACGTTTTATTTCTTTTGCATTTCTTATGAACTTTGCAATTAGATCTCTTCAGATCCAGACTTAGAAAGTAACTTCAATACAGGTAGTCCTCGACTTACAGCAGTTCGTATAGTGACCATTCAAAGTTACAACGGCACTGAAAAAAGTAATTTAAGACCATTTTTCACCCTTACGGCCATTGCAGCATCACGTGATCAAAATTCAGATGCTTGGCGACTGATTCATATTTATGACAGTTTAGTGTCCCGGGATCATGTGCTCATCTTTTGTGACCTTCTAACAAGCAAAGTCAGTGGAGAAGCCAGATTCACTTAACAACCGTGTCACTAACTTAACAACTGCAGTGATTCACTTAACAAATGCGGCAAGAAAGGTCCTAAAATGGGACAAAATTCACTTAGCAAATGTCTCACTTAGCAACATAAATTTTGGGATCCATTGTGGTCATAAGTCGAGGACTACCTGTAGTATTCTAGAAATGTTACCCAGAAATCATATTAGTTAACGATTTGTGGTTAATACTAAACTGATGCCCTCCAAATGGTTTCCTCTCTCTTCTTATCTTTTATGGAGATTCTCAGTCATCCAGGTCATGGTTGTCCCAAAGGTGCTTTTTCAAGAGGCAACTGGACTTTCTGGAAAACCCAGTTGCCTCTTGAAAAAGCACCTTTGGGACTCTCTTCTTATTGTTTATGCTGGTTGAAATTGATGGCAGTTGTAATGAAAAACATCTAGAGAACATGAAGTTGCTTATCTTTGTTTTCTACCAAGACTTTTTATACAGGCATATTCTACTTCACTTTGCAATACTCTTTAGATGAGATTATTTCAGCAAACAACTATTTTGGTCTAGCATTACATTCATTACTCACTTGCTCAGGACCAGGTGAGAGGAATAAAAATGCAACTAAGAAGATATATGTGCTGTCATAATTATAAGGTTTGGTGAGATTCTTAATATAGAAGGCTTTATTATAACCATTTTTCAGTGCACTAACGTTTCTCCTATATCCCTCTCATTCTGGTCTTTTCAAATTAAAAAAGATTTAAATAGGAAAAAATATGCTCCCCCTTTTTTCAATTAAGGACGTGCCTTTTTTAGTCACTGCAGCACTGTTTAAAATTGCAAAATACGGCATTTTTAAAATTTCTGTCTTGCATGAAGTAATGGAAGCTTTTTTTAAGATTTAAACGACAAGTATTGGGGTGTTTGTAGTAATGTCGGTATTCAGCTTTTTATGTAAGCAAAGCATTCATGATTTTTCATTCCCTTGATAATCAATAGAGAAAAATAAAAAGCTAAATGCAGAACATACCATGGGAACTTTTCCTGATTTTACAGTTCAACCTAAAGGTCTTTTGGGGAATAAAATGTAAACAATTATAGTCATCATTTCCCTTTTTAACAACTTAGGCATGAAATACTTATGTGCGTCAGTTCATTTTTTTTTTTGATGCCATCAGCAGTTTATAAATATATAGAAGGCTTTTCTAGGAAAGCAATCAAGCTGTTTGTCAAAAGAGTTATGATGATGAAAAGGGTTTTAAATTTTCTCAATACTATACTGGCTCTTAATTTTTAACAGGCTTTTTATTACAAGTAGTCTTTTGGGGTTGTCCATATGTTGGACTACAGCTCTCACAATTTGCTGCAAGCACCACACTGGGGAAAACTCATTTTCAGTAGTGCTAAATATCAATCATCTCAAAATCAAAAGTTTATCAGCTCATGCCTACTACACTAGTTCCAAAGGTCAAATCTCCCTAGGGCTAGAAGTTACCAGGCCATCCTGTTTTTCTAGCATAAATCATTAGATCAATAAATATCAAGTTTTTTTTTTTATTGTCCAATCAGTGAACCCAAATACTGTCCGTCATCCCTGTCATGGCATCTTGCTCATCTCTGCTAAAATGGCTTGTGTTAATATCTGGCCTTTCTTGAGTCCAAGAAGTGTCTCTGTGTGTCTGTCTGCCTGCCTGCCTGCCCCCCTCTCCCCCCCATCTCTCTCACACACGGTTGACTATGACTTCGGTTGTTTCATATTTTTCTGATGTGCTTGTTGCAGATGTGATAACTTTGTTTCATATCTCCAACACCAATAATATAGTTTTTTCTCTGTTCCACCTGGAATCACCAGTAGCTGTTTTCAGATAATCTTGTGTAAGGTATTCAGTTCATGCCTTCTTACGTGACACTTGTCCTCACTACTAAAGCAGACCAGAGGTGGGTTCTTACCGGTTCTATCCGGTTCTTTAGAATTGTTAGTAACTAAGCGATGATGTCACGGAGCCGGTTCTGTCGGTGTCTCCGTGGGCGCTGCCATCTTGGATTTTGCTTCTGCGCATGCGCAGAAGCTATTTTTTGATTGCTGCAGGCGCGCGAGCACGGCGCAACCCTGAGCGAACCGGCAGCAAAAGGATCCAGAACCCACCCCTGAAGCAGACGTATCCAGATGGGAAGCTCAGTTCAAGCTTTCTGCATCTGATGTGCCTGTTCAAGCATAATGCATCAAGACATATGAATAAACTCAAATTTCTTGCAGTTTGAAGGTATTTCAAGCCTTTCTCTTGAATAGATTCTCTTCATGGTCAGACTGCCAAAGTAATATCAGAAGTTATAAACATAATCTGATATATAAACAAAAAGTCAGCCCAAAGGCCATCCTTCTCTTGCACCTTACATTATAAATATGGCATTGTTGCATCTGTCATTTCATCTTCACCTTAGAAATTGTTATGTCTGAAAGCAGCAGCACATTTTCTAACCAGCTCAGCCACACCAGGTTGAATATCAATAAGAGGGAGCTCCCTCTTTCAGCAATTATCCTCAACAGATCCCAAGAGCTATCTTTTAATATCATGCCAACAGATAATGCCTATTTTGTAGCGAGAGTGAGACAAACTATCTCATCTCTTGGTGATACTTTCCTTTTTTTTTTTAGTAGACCATTCTCCCCCTGGCTGGTCATTAAAAGTCTAACCAGCTCAGCACACTTTAGGAGCATCAGTAGCTATAGTTTGCCCTATTCTCAGTTTCAAAATCCTTTCCATCCATCAGAGAAAAGACTTCTATTCTGACCTTATAGCTCTTATTACATCTTGGGAGAATTTCACAACTCTTCCAGGTTAGGTAGGCTTCTCAGAAATCCTGCACAATGACAAAGAAACATGAAAATAATCAGGCAAGAGATAACAATTCTTTCACATTTTGTAAAAAGTGAGGCTTAGCCATTCTTACATATTCTTTGCAGCATATCTTTTTTCCTTCTTTTATCAGGATGTACTTCTTTTTCTTCTAACTTACGAATGGAGAATTTTTTAAAAGACTGGTAGAGTTTTATCCCCTAGTGCCCTTGCTGCTTTTGCCCTTGAGCTTTGCCCTTGTTCATTCTGTTAATGCTTTTTGAACCTATGACCGCTGCCCTAATTCACTGCTTATGAAAAGTACCTGATGACCATGACATTGGAGATTTGTGTGCCTTACAAAGAAAACCTTCATTCCTTTATTTTTTTCATAGGAGTCAAATAATCCTATGCCCAGATATGCCCTTCTTTCCAGAATCAGTTTCAATGTTCTGCTTGAATCAGAACATCATACTGTTTTCCCCAGCCCCTTAACATCATTGAAAACATGGCTTTACTCTTTGGGTGTTTGTTGATCTTGCCAGTATTTCTCCAAATGGATGGGGACAAGCAACAAGTTTTGCTATGCGCTGGTCAAACCTTTACGCCCACTTCCAATCTGTACTTATCACACTTTAACAACTACAACTTTTTCGGGAGTAGTACCCTCTCAGAGCTTTGTCATATAGCAACAAGGGCTCAGCCCACGACATTCACAAAGTGCTGCAGCCATTGGCCAGTGCTTCCAAAGAAAGTAACATTTGGAAGGGGTGTCCTTTCTTGTGTCGTGTTATGACAAGCAGCCATTCTTGTAAAAAGGATAAAGCTCACTATGTAGTTGCTTGTGTGTGAGTCAAAGAGACAATGGTGAAGACCTGGTTATTTCCCTGTAACTGCAGTTTTTCAAGGGGTGATGTTCACACAACCCATCCTTGTCTTCTTCTTAGTCTCAAATGACCTTACTATTTGTACAAATGTACTTTAGCAATCTTAGGAGTTGAAGGGATTTGGCAGGAGACTAATTGAGCTGCCTGGTACAGTTGGAATCTAAGACTTCCTCCAACAATTCTGTATGCATTAGAAAAATCCAATTAAGGTTTTGCACAAAGGCACAGTTTTGCAATGTGAACTCAAATTTTGCTTTCCAAAGAATTGCAGATGCAGGTAAATAATATAATTGTGTTGTTTTTTTTCCTTTGGCTTAGAAATGATAGCTCATTATAGAAGACTATAGTGAAGCTCATTAGACATTAGCATTCAGATTTTTAATTTTTTTATTCCCCCCAGGCTTATTAACTTACAGAGGTTAAGAATTAAAGACGTTACTAGCTTTTTTATGAATTTGTGATTGATTGTAAGTTGTTTTAAAATTATAAAGACAATAAATAGCACTTTATAATCCAGAAAATAAAATAGAGTCAAATATAATAAAAAGCACTATGAAGAATATTTTATATAAACATAATTAGTTCATTCAGATAGAATTGTATTTAATTGTTTAATGTATGCACAAATATAACACTTATACCCAACTTCTATCCATCCCTCAAAATAAAAATTACATTGTTATATTTTTAGCTGTGTTTGTCATGATTGACTGAACTGATAAAATGTTGCTTTTATAAACAAGACTATTTTAAGCTTGTGTGCAATTCTCAAAGACATTTGCAAGCTTATATACAATCCTTTTTGTTTTATGTTTACAGTGACAAACAAGAAACCTGCACAAGCATATATTACAAAAGTTAAACAATTTGAAGGTTCTACATCTTTTATACGAAGGTCACAATGGATGCTTGAACAGCTTCGCCAGGTTAATGGTTTAGATCCTCATCGGGTAAGTATATAATAATAGGCTTCTCATTTAACAAGGTCTTTTTACTTGTCAGTTGTTTCTTATGATTACTCAGACTGCCTTCATCCTTTCTTTTTTGGGAACAGTTCAATCATTAGTACATGTGGGAGAAGGGCAATTGCTTTGATTTTACTTTAAAAAAATAGGTGCTATAATAGATATTTTGAGATGATAGCCATAAATCTTCAAGATCCTGAATAATGATTCTAGATATTTTTGGTTTCTTTCTAAATCATTGTAGATTTTATCACTTTATTATATCCAGTAAGCAATTAGTCTAATGGACTATTTGCATAGAGGCTAATAATACATATTGCTACTCTTTGCTGTTTTTAACCAGTTAGTAATCCATAAAAGGACACATCCTCTGATCCCATGACTGTCCAGTTTACTCAAGATCCTTGGCAAAGAACTTTGAAAGGTTTTTGAACATTCAAGAATGTCTACTTCATTTAATGCCAAATGGCACTAAAAGTATATTGGCAAGACAGGGTTTGCCTTTGCAAAATCCATGCTAATTTTCCTTTAGTAATTTTTGATTCTCCAAACATTTAGTTATTTTTAATTTGATTACCATTTCTACCAATTTGTCCAGAACTGATATTAAAATGACTGACCTATAGCTTGAAAGATTTTAACAGGTCGCTTTAGAAATTGGTGCTACACTGATCTTCTACCCTGGTACTGAGACTTGATTTAAGGTACAAGTTGACTGTTAGGAGATCAATAGTTTCACATTTACATTCTTTAAAAACCCTCCGTTGAGTGCAGTCAGAACCTGGTGGTTTGTAACTGTCTTTCAAGATGTCCTAGAACTGTTCCTTGAGTTTGCTTTAGTTGTTCCAATTACTTCCCTGAGAAAATCAATGTAAGCTCCAATATCTGTCCTATATATGTACAGAAAAGATGGATGTAGAAATTAACTTCGTTTCTTTGCAATTCTCATGGCCACTTTGAATCCCTTTTGTTCTTTTTGCTGTTGTCTAATAATTTCTCTGGGCACTTTTCTGTTCTGTCTATATTTAAAGAAGTTCTTACTGTTTTCTGTAATGTTGCTCTACATCCTTGGGTTCTTCAGTTTGCTGCTTTATACTATATCAGAACTAGTAGGTCCTTGATATAAAGAGCAGCACCTTCCCCACTGCACTCTTTCCTATCATTTCTATAATGCCTGTATTCAGGAATTAATAGATACCATTGATTCTCTCCATTGTACAAGGATTATGTTATGCCCACTATATCTGTGTTCTCCTCAGATTCTCCTATAGACTTTAGAAATTCACATGTATTTCAAGCATTCACATATATTTGGTACTTTTCATATAATGTTGTTGTGAGCTTTTTTAACATCCTCTTTGTCTTCTTTTCATCTCCTGAAAATCATATCCACTTATTAACCCCCATCCAACTTTCTTTTATCCCTTGTAGTATTATCAAAAATATTTACACCTTCTAAAAGATGTAATCCTTCTAAAGCAGGTTAGAAGGAGTTTGAGTTGTCAAACTCAAGGCCCGGGGGCCAGATTCGGCCCGCGGGTTGCTTAGATCTGGCCCGCGGGGCCGCCCTGAAAACAGCGAAGGACCAGCCCGCAGTGCCTCTGCCAGCGAAAATGGAGCTTGGGAGGGCTGTGTGCGGCCCTCCCAAGCTCACGAGGGCTGCGGGCAGCACTCCCAAGCTCCGTTTTCGTTGGTGGAGGGTTGTAGGAGGCCGTCGCAGCTTAAAACAGAGCTCGCGAGGGCCGCGGGCAGCACTCCCTAGCTCCATTTTCGCTGGCAGAGGGTTGCAGGAGGTCATCGCAGCCAAAACAGAGCTCAGGAGCCCATTTTCGCTGGCAGAGCACTCAGGCCACCACAGCCACCCCCGACGCGGCTGATGTCGAGCTGGCCAAGCACACTCCGGCCCCCCAAATTCAAACACAACCCTGATGGGGCCCTCAATGGAATCGAGTTTGATACCCCTGTTCTAAAGGAAGCCACTTGTCAACTTTCCTATAGAGTCAGCTTAGAAGTTTCCTATAGAGTCAGCTTAGAAGTTGTCACATTTTTGACCAGCAGGTTGGCTTCATTTGGGTTCAACAAAGCCCATCTCTATCATATAGGATTGGCCTGTCTTCAAATATTCATAGTGTTTAGCAAATCTAAGTCTTTCTACCTTATACCAATTTGTCACTCAGTTACTGAAACTTGTCATCTTTGCATATCTAGCTGGCCTTGTCCATATAACAAAGAACATTTTTAAGAATGCTACATTTACCACTCTAAACATCAGCCTGCTAACAAGCAATCTAATTCTGGCTTCCAAGATTGGCCAACTATATTGTACAATGGTATTGATATCAACATGGACCACGACCGTTGTCATTTTTCTACAGTATCCAGAGATTTACATATATACAGTGTGTGATAGCTTTTTCACAAGCCAGGCAAGCTTCAGGGTCATCGTGATGCCTCTCACAAACTCATATATTTATGTTTTTGATGAAATGATTAATGAATTGCCTGCCACTGCCTCCGAAGGACTATTCTGGAAGCAGAATGAGCAAATATGAGTTTATCACCTAAATATCCGATTCCTCTTATCGGAAGAAAGAGTTTAGTGTTGTAGTTAAGGCATTAGGCTAGAAACTAGGAAGCTGTAAGTTCATGTTTCACTTAAAGGCACGAAGCCAGCTGGGTGACCTTTGGCTAGTCACTATCAGTCCTAGGAAGAAGGCAATGGCAAATCACTTACAAAAATCTTGCCAAGAAAACTGCAAGAACTAGTCCAGGCACATACAGCATACACACACACATGCACACCCACACACAGGAAGACAGACAGACAAACTTCCTTATGGGAACATCTTTTATCCTTGAAATGATAACCTCATTTCCCAAAGAGATTCTCCGTAACAAGGAATACCTGTTAGTAGGTAGTTAGTAGAAACAGACCGTCAGGAAACTGACTCCAAAATTTTAATTATTTCAGCTATCGTAAGAGAATCTTGAAAGCCAGACTGTTTTGTTTCCTCCCTTTGGATTAGGGTGGATCCAGTCTGAGTTTCTTTCTCTGTTTCTTGGATTTAACACACATTTTTGTTCTGTTCTACAATTCTCTCCTAGGTCATTTCTATGGGTCTCTAAACTAACATTCTGGAAGCGGGACAAAGCTTTCACATGTTGTTTACATATCTCTCTGATTCTCAATATCTGCAATTCACCCACCTTGGTTTCAATGGAACAGAATTGTTCTGTAAGAGTTCATTGTACTGAGTATGAACCTTTATCATATACCCAACAGGCAGGTAGTGACATACAATGAACTGGAAAGCAGTCTCTCCCTTACTTTTACCTTTATACCAGTTACTTTTAGAAACATGGGTTTTTTGGTTGACCTAAAAGATAGATAGGTGCTACATTTTTACCCAGTTCCAAAGCCTGGCTTTCTCACACTGGAGAAGAAAGATCACTGGGCTTTTTCCTCCATTCTACTCCCTTGCAAAGTTTTCTGTCCTCACTCTGGCCATGTCCCAAATGCTTATCTTTTTATAAAGAGGCAAAGAAAACTTCCTTGTTATCTATCCTAAATTTCTTAACAGGAAACATATTTCATTTCAAGAGCAGATTCTTGGAGTTCCAAATGATTAGCGAAAGTAGCACCTACTGTTGACAACCTAAAACTCAAGACTAAAACATTCATCATAACTTGTCAGTATGATCTATGTTTGGAGATTATGGAAACTAATTCAAAAATATTTCAGGGATCCAGAATAATATAAGACACTTTATCATGCTGTCTTCCAGCACCGTGACCATGTAATACATTCTGAAATGTACTCTTGTAACTTGACAACAGATTATTTCAGAGCCAGATAGATTCAATGTTGGTTTCCAGTATTACGTTGAGAATGGTTGCCTTCCATCTGCTATTGAATTACCTATTTGTCTTCAAATAGCATTTTGTAATAGTATAGAATTAAAACTATTATATAATACAATTAAGAGCCGAGGTGGCGCAGTGGTTAGAGTGCAGTACTGCAGGCTACTTCAGCTGACTGTTCAGCAGTTCAGCGGTTCAAATCTCACCGGCTCAAGGTTGACTCAGCCTTCCATCCTTCCGAGGTGGGTAAAATGAGGACCCAGATTGTTGGGGGCAATATGCTGACTCTGTGAACCGCTTAGAGAGTGCTGTAAAGCACTGTAAAGCGGTATATAAGTCTAAGTGCTATTGCTAATTATTGTACAAAAGGTGGTTATGAACTTTTGCATAATGTTTTAGTGTGTTGTTAAAAGAAAATCTAATATAGCAAGTAAGACTTTGTAATATTAAAGTATTTCCCTGGTAATCTAATCTTTTTCTTTCTAGGATTCCCCAGAATTTGATTTATTGTTTGAAAATGCTTTTGACCAATGGGTGGCGAGTACAGCCTCTGAGAAATGTACATTCTTTCAAATTCTCCATCATACTTGTCAACGGTATCTTACAGACAAAAAGCCAGATTTTATTAATTGCCAGTCTAAAGTTATTGGAGGTAAGTGCTACATGTTTTAATCCCTGAAGTTTTTTGTTTTAGGACATTTCATTGATTATAAATTTAATCTATTTATATTTATTTATAGTTTATTTAAAATCTAGACCAGTTTGGTCTAGTGGTTAAGGCAGTAGGCTAGAAAGTGGGAGTCCGTGAGTTCTAGTCCTGCCATAGCCATGAAAGCCAGCAGGGTGACCTTGGGCCAGTCACTGTCTCTCAACTCAGCTCAGCTCACCTCATAGGGTTGTTGTTGTGAGAAAATAGGAGGACAAAAGTGTGTCATATACAGTATGTTTGCAACCTTGAATTATTTTGGAAAATAATTAAGGCAGGATACAAATAAATAAATGCATGCATGCATACATACATACATACATATATACATACATACCCCTGTTTCCCCGAAAATAAGACCTTGTCTTATATATTTTTTTTGAACCCTGAAATAAGCGCTTGGCCTTATTGCCAGACACTCAAAAGCCCGATTGGGCTTATTATCAGGGGATGTCTTATTTTGGGGGAAACAGGGTACATCTACTGTTTTTAAAATTCATCTGGGCTTATTGGTAATATACATATGCAAGATTAACTTTGATCCTAATAAAAAGTATTAAAACATTCTTCTGGGCTTTGAAGTGAGATTTATAGACATTCTAATTATTTAACTAAAGCATCATTTAATAAAGCTAGGAGAAGAATTTCCTACATAATCATTTCCTGCCGGGTTTTAATCTATTTTGCTTCACTGCATAAGTATATTCCCTATGGAACATGTGTCACTTTTTAATTCCTTTCTCTATTGATTTTATTGTTTCCCATTTAGCAATAATTGATTTTACAAGTCTTACTAAAAGAGAAATTTCTAAACTAGACTGGGAGTTGTTGGACAATAATCACTTCTCTTAATGCACTATTTTATTGTACTAAAACATTTTTTTCTTTCTGAATCAGCATCATTGGTATCAGCAGATCTTGCAAATGTTAATGTGCATCAGATCTTTTAAGATAACAAAATTCTTATGTGTGGCCCATTCAGTGTTTGTGATTTCCAGGAAGAAATCCTGCAATTATATTTGTTAGGTCTTCAATTACATTAAGTCTTGAGGGCACAATTTTAGAGCTGGTATAAAGTGTGTAGCTTGTATACTGCAGCAACAAATTTGCTGCTCCAAATTCTTTATTCATGGTCACTTGATCTCTAAAGAAAAGAGGTCTTGCTACATAATTTAAAATTGCTTTGAAATCCTGTAATTTAGAACCAGCTGAAGTTCAGAAATTGGCAAATGCTCTGGTGCACTTCTTCTCCCTGTAGGCCTAAGTGAAGTAAAGTTTATGTTGGTATTTCAGCAGCAAGAACTAAAATGCCTGACTGAATAATGTTTTATGGTAGCAATGCTTTTGAAATAATTAACGCTTCCATTTTTATCTCCCAAACCCATTAATTGGAGTATCAAAGGGATAATAGATTGATTCTGTACTTATTCCCTATTATTAATATTCATTATGTGTGCTTTCTGTACTTTTCTTTCTGTAGAACTACTTAATGTCAAAGGGAAAGAAGGAGACTGATGGTGACATACTGTAGAGACATAGTCTTTTGTATGTTCCCTTAGTTTCTCTTGGCTCTGACAATGCACTAGATCAGTGATGGCAAACCTTTTTTTGCTCGGGTGCCAAAAGGGCGTGCATGCACGCGATAGCGCGCACGCGCGTGCCACGCACCCATAATGCAATGCCCTCCCCTGCGCATGCGCGCAGGCCTCACTGAAGCCTCCGGACTTCCGGTAGGCCCGTTGGGCTGTTTTTCGCCCTCCCCAGGCTTCAGGAAAGCCTCTGGAGCCTGTGGATGGCAAAAAATGGCCCAACGGGCCTACTGGAAGTTCGTTTTCCGAACTTCTGGTAGGCCCGTTGGGTCCATTTTTCGCCATCCACAGGCTCCGGAGGCTTTCCTGAAGCCTGGGGAGGGCGAAAACAGCCTCCCCCTGCCCTCCGGAAGGGCGAAAATCAGCTGGCCAGCGCGCACATGTGCGCTGGAGCTGACATAGGGCAACACCTCGTGTGCCCTCAGCTATGGCTCCGCGTGCCACCTGTGGCACGCGTGCCATAGGTTCGCCATCACGGCACTAGATTATAGTAGTCCTCAATTTAAGACCATTCATTTAACGACCATTCGAAAGATGTGCTGAAAAAAGTGACTTACAGAGTTACAATTTGTAACAAGTTTCAACCATTTCACCAAACCCTGGGATCAGATGATTGTAATTTGGGAGCTGAGCAATTGGCTTCCTTTTAGGATT
Organism: Thermophis baileyi; assembly: GCA_003457575.1. Classification (NCBI taxonomy): domain Eukaryota; kingdom Metazoa; phylum Chordata; class Lepidosauria; order Squamata; family Dipsadidae; genus Thermophis; species Thermophis baileyi. The sequence continues at coordinate 1,239,414 of QLTV01002259.1, forward strand.
GTCCTGAGGCCACATGATCCCTATTCGTGACCTTTCCAGCCAGATTCCAACAAGCAAAGCCAATTGGGGAAGCTGGATTTGCTTAATGATGATGTGATTTGCTTAAAACAACAATGGTAGAAATGGTTAAAAAAAATTGGATCTGGTCATGTGATGACTTGCTTAATGACCGCGTTGCTTAGCAACCAAAATTACAGTCCCAGTTGTGATCATAAGTCAAAGACTACCTGTATAATCTATAAATGAAAAGCCTTGTACAAGAATTCATGTTGGAGCTTCAAAATGTGGTGTGGCGATTAAGATGTTGTTCTGGCTATAGGAGATCTGTAGGGTTCAAGTTCACCCTCAGTCATAGAAGCTCACTAGGAGACCTGGGTCAGATTGTCTCTCAGGCTAAGCTACTACAGAAGGCTGTTGTTACAAAGAGAAATAAAATAGAGGCTATTATGAAGAAAAATATGAGGCTATATGCTACCTTGAGCCTGTGAATGAAAGGCAAGATAGCTCTTAACATTGTTATTTTGGAATTAAATATTTTATAGTGTTTCATTTTCATTTTTATCGTATTATTGGAATACATAATTCCCATTGAAAGGTATTGTGTGTCTGATTTCTGAAGGACAGAGTGACTTTACGTGAAAAAGAGTGATCTGTCTATGGAGATTCTCAATCATCCAGATCATGGTTGTCCTGAAGGTGATTTTTCAAAAAGGCAACTGGTCTTTCTTGGGGTTGTTTTTTTTTTTTTTTATTTGTGATTTTTCGTTTTTTTGTTTGACGAAGGGGATTTTTTAAAAAAAGTAATTGGTTTTTTTTGGGGTTTTTTTTTTTTTTTTTTAAAGGCTTAGCTTGAAGCTTCTTCAGTTCTAACTGAACAGTTCTAACAGATCTAACTAGTTAGGACTGAAGAAGTTTTTTTGGATGAGAAACGAAATCCTTTCAAAGAAAGTAACCAAGAAAGTCTAGTTGCCTTTTGGGAAAAGCACCTTTGGGACAAAAGAATGATGTGATGAAGAGATTTTTGCACTTTATCAGATCATTGAGAAATTGGTGTAGGTAAGGAAGTTAGTTGTGCATTTGTTGGTTGAGAGGATACCTTTGATTAAATGAATAGGTCTGAACTGTAGAATATCAAATATGGATTTGAAACCTGGTTGCTAAGTCTTACAAGAACGGTGAATGAATAATGTAAAACACATATAAGAATGAACAGAATGTGAATGATTCAGCCTTCAGCACAAAATTAAACAAGGATGTGTATTGTTTTAAGATATTTACAGACCAATGTTTCTAGTGTTGTTAGAGGCATGATTATATGTACTTTTAGATGCAAATGTGCCATGTCTTGTTTAAAAACTCAGGTGATATACAGCAGACCTTGGATTTATCTTATTTCATACTTTTCTTTTGTACTTTCCATAATATTTTTCTCCAAAAGGGAATATCACAATGTGCATGCATACAATATTGTATAAGTTCTCAGATAATAATCATTGCCATAAAAGATCAGAATTACCTCAATATCTAATACGCAACAGCAGTTTCTCGCTTCACAGATGTTTAGCTGTCATATAAAAATCGAAATGCTAAATCTTCTACCTACGTTATTCATTATTAAAGAGGGAGCTAAAAATATAAATGGGGAAGAGATTGATTGATTGATTGATTGATTGATTGATTGATTGACTTTTGAATGTCTTTTGAAATTTGGATCCTGTTAAAGAAATACACATTGACATATTTTTGAAGTACAGATGCTATTATATTTGTACAGATTTGATATTTTGCGTAATTTGCACCACAGTAGATTGCAGTCTGATAGAATATCCAGAACTAATTTATAATCTTACAGCTCAATTTGCTATGCATTACATTGGGGAGAGATAATTCACCATATTTAAATGATTTAGTTAGTGGGAAGTTGACAACATATATTAATTAGCCATAACCCCAGGCACCCAACAATATTCATTTATCTCAACAAACAAAAAAGAATCACTGAAAAAAATCTTACACTGAACCTATCTTCAGGTCCATCTCTTGCAGTCTTTCAGAATCTATGCCTTCCTGTACAGTATTGGGACTGTGACATATAAGATTCACATGGTGAAGCAGATTATTGGAGTGGTACTTTTTAATACATGTGGTTGAGAAAAACTGTTGGATGTCAGAGATCAGGGGACATGATAGCAGTATTCCAGTATTTGAGAGGCTGCCACAAAGAGGAAGAGGTCAATTTGGTTTCCAAAGCACCAGAGGGCAGGACAAGAAACAATGGATAGAAATCAGTGGTGGGTTGCTACCGTTTCGACCCGGTACGGCGAACCGGTAGCGGCGGCGGCGGGAGGCTCCACCCACCCACACACACGGATGCCATCAAAAAACGCTCTATGCATGCGCAGAAGCGTTGCGTGCTCGCCAAGTGCGCGCGCGCTCCCATTCCCAAACCGGTAGCAAAGGTAAGTAGAACCCACTACTGATAGAAATTAATCCAGGAGAGAAGCAACTTGGAATTAATAGCAATAGCACTTAGACTTATATACCACTTCATAGTGCTTTTACAGCCCTCTCTAAGCAGTTTACAGAGTTAGCATATTGCCCCCAACAATCTGGGTCCTCATTTTACCCACCTCAGAAGGATGGAAGGCTGAGTCAATCTTGAGCCTGGTGGGATTTGAACTGCCGAACTGCAACTAGCAGTCAGCTGAAGTAGCCTGCAGTGCTGCACTCTAACCACTGCGCCACCTCGGCTCTTAAGGAGAAACTTCCTAACAGTGAGGACAATTAACCAGTGGAACAGCTTGCCTTCAGACATTGTGGGTGCTTCATCATGAGGGTTTTAAGAAGAGACTGGACTTGTCTGAAATAATATAGGATATCCTGCTTGAGCAGGGGCTGGACTAGAAGACCTCCAAGGTCCCTTCCAGCTCTATTCTGATTCTGATTCAGTCCTTTTCAGTTGGAATGCTCATTTGAGAGTTACGTCATTTCAACATAATCTTTTCTCTGGCTGTTGCAAATATAAAGAGAGAAATGTATATACAAGCAGTCATCAACTTAACAACCAACAATTGGGTCCAGAAGTTTCATCACTAAGCAAGGTGGTTCTTAAGTGAGTGGCACTTGATTTTACAGCATTTTTGCCATGGCTGTTAAGCACATCACTACAGTTCTTAAGTGACTTTTTCTGTCATTAAGCAATTCCGACTTCACCCATTGTCTTTGCTTGTCAGAAGCCGGCAGGGAAGGTGACAAATGGCAATCACATGGCCCCTGGATGCCGCAACCATAGTAACTACATAATGGGTGCCAAGAATACAAATTTTGATCACATGATCATGGGGATGCTGCAGCGATCATAAGTGTGAGGACTGGTCATAAGCCACTTTTTTCAATGCCATTGTAATTTTGAGGGGTCACTAAATCAATGGTTCTAAGTCAAGGGCTACCTGTATGATGAGGATTACCTCTCTGGACTTTTGAAGAAAGGGAAATATACAGGTAGCCCTCAACTTACGACCACAATTGAACCCAAAATTTATGTTGCTAAGTGAAATGGTTGCTAAGTGAATTTTGCTCCATTTTACGACCTCTCTTGCCACAGTTGTTAAGCGAATCACTGCAGTTGTGAAATCGGTAACACCGTTGTTAAGTGAATCCGGTTTCCCCATTGACTTTGCTTGACAGAAGATACTCCCATGACCCTGGGACACTGCAACCGTCATAATTATGAGTCAGTTGCCAAGTGCCTGAATTTGGATCAGGTGACCATGGGGATGCTGCAACAGTTGTAAATGTGAAAAATGGTCATAAGTCATTTTTTTCCTGTGCCGTTGTAACTTTGAACGGTCACTGAATGAACTGTTGTAAGCCGAGGACTACCTGTACAGACCTAGATACATACAGTTAATGTCTGTGCAGCTCACTATTTTAAAATTCAGGTCAAATTCTTTTTGATGAACTTATCCAGTGGTAGAAACTTGGAAAAGAACCAACACACAACCATTGATTTCCTTAGTGTCTTCGGTGAAGCTATAATATTTCAGCCACATGCAGATGTTATGGCTGACGCTGTAAATTATTTGACAAACTGAAGTGCTATACAAATACCCAATAGAATGACCATTAAACAGATGGAGCACTTCATGTTGAGAAGCCAAGACATCTCTCCTGATTCCACAGACATAGGGCTCCACTTCTAATTCTTTGCCATTCAAAGCAAAGTGATCATGGATCGGGGAACAAAGGAGCAAAATCAACACTGTTTTTCAATCGGACTGGAGCAGCATTTTCATAATGGTTAACACCAAACCTCAACATGAATGAAGATGTTTCTCTGCTTGAAATGCATTAGAAAATACAAATAGTTGTCTGCATTAATCATGAAATAAATGAGAAAAGTGGTTTTGCTGCAGCTCATTCTTTAACAGCCAGGAAAGCATTTTGTCACATTTCCCTCATAATAAGACAATTCGAAAGGTTTTGGTTTTTTTGTCACATTGCCTCATTGTAAATCGAATGGCCGCAAAATAGACATACCTTAAGAGGATATAAATCACTGCAGATGTGTTCCTAATATTAAACTTTACTTTTTTCATTGTTGATTCACCTAGTCCACATTAGCGGACAGTTTGTTGTAAAACTGATGATAGCCCTGGTATCACTTCCCAAGATGGATATTGATTGCTTCTGAAAAGAGAACGATTGTCTCTCTTCTGCTGTTCCAAACGTTTTTCTCTTGGCCTTTTTACGTGTTCAGGTAATTGGTGAGAATTCTGCAAGATACAAAAGTTAGCTATATGGCCAACATATATCACATTGCAGTCTTAACTGAAGGATTACTTTTGTGGGGGTTTGAAGCATTTCATTCCATTCTGAGGATTCTGTAGTTTAGCCAGTACCATGACATTTGACTACAGCCACGATAGAAGTTTGCTAAATAAATAAATGGAATATTAAACCATTCAGACTCAGCTTAGGTAACAGTCGATGCAATAAATTATTTTGCTTTATTTCCGTTCTGATTCTGAAAATATCCATTATTATTTATATGATTTATATTTATATTATTTTATATGAGTTCTATGCAGTCTAAGAATTTGGGCTGATATTAAAACTGGCACACAATCACTGGTAATTTTCCTCTCTCACAGAGGAGAGCTATAACCTTTTTTTCACTAATATTCTGTAAACCTCTTCTAAAATCAATACTTCACAGTTGAAAATAGTATCATTTTCTTTTTTTAAAAAATCAAAAGGCTTTTCTGATGTTTTTGCTCATGGAAAAGTGACTGTTTTTTAATCTGGAGGCCTCAAGGTGTAAGGTATGAGATTTTTCAAAACGCATATTTCCAGTGGAAAATTCCTCCATAAAATGTTTAGTAAGAAGTCTTGATAAATTCAAGGAGTCTTAGTAAATGTTTATGGAATTTAAGTTGTTTCTAAAATATTTGTTGTTTCTAAAATATATTTTCCACATCATTCAAGATCAGTTTGTGATTGAGAAAAACTCAAAGTTAATAGCAAATTTTATTGGTGAAAGGGAAATATATATTCTCCATCCTGGGGTGGAGCCAGCATTCAGGATGGGTTGTCCTCGTCCAATCCGGTGAAGGACTGAGTCTGTCTATTTCTTTTTTTATATTAGGATCCGCCTCCTGTAACCCCAGATTTTGACTCGGTCCTCTCACGAGAAGGACGCTGGCAACTGGACTCCCATCCTTTAGATTTAGTCAAATCACCAAATTAGGCCTTTCTCTTCCAAATTAACCTTTTTTTCATCTGAGCAACTCTGCAAACGCCACCAGGTGGCTCTATTCCTTCGAAGTTCGCCGACTTCATTCCAGGAAGCAAGAAGAACTCCAGCTTCATTTTCGTGGACAGTTTGAATCCCCCCCCCCTATTCCCCCCCTCCTCCTCCATGCTTGTCGGAACTCCCGGGGGTGAACCAGATCGCCCTTTAAGGGCCTCTGCTTCTCCATTGTATTAAAATTGCCTGAATTGCATTGACGCTGGAGCAACTGCTCGTGTAACTTTGTAGCAGCCCGTTTATGCCGCGTGTGTGCTACCCGGCGCAGTTTGGGCTTGCTTTACTTTCGATTCCCCGACTCACAGCTGATAGCCAGGCAGTGCCGGAGCAACCGCTCGCGCAGGCTTCTTAGCCTCCTCAGAGAGTCGGAAGGGTGAATTAGCAGGATCACTGTTTCTGCCTGGCCTTATTATTATTCCGGTCCCCTGCTGAGCCTCCAAATTCGGGCGCTTGAGCAAACGCTCGCGCGGCTCCACTCGGTCCCAGCACAGCCGTTTCCCTCAGCATTGCTGATTTCTGCCTTACTGAGCCCCTTCTTTCCCTCAGAGCTTGCTCGGGAGGGCCAGTATATTTGGTAATCTGCAGTTGCTATTCTTACCATTATTAATCCCTTGAGCTTGCTCGGGAGAGCAACTTTGCAGAGTCATTAAGGACCACGTGGCAGGAGCGGCCATTTTGTTAGGCAAATTTTTGGAACTTTTCTGTTCTGGGCCTTACCTTACTCTCATGGCAGACAAGGCTCTTCTTCAGGATAAGCCTGGGGCAAGCGTCTCAGAAAAACCAACAGAGGCATTCCTGAGGATGATCGGTCTTCCTCTTCTGGTCATCCCTCTACCAAGTCACGTTCCTCTAGGGAGGCCTCCTCCAAAGCAACTGAGCGTGCTGAAAAGAGGAGAGACGGGGCATTACAAAGGATTTGTGAACGATCTGCTAGACAACAGCAATCCTTGCAGCAGGCTCAGGCCCTGCCTATTCAACTCCCTCAGCTGAAGCAGGGGAGGATCCTTTGGCCCTTGATGCTACTAATTTGCCTAGGCCCCAGGTTAATCTATGGGGTGCTTCTCATGTGGCCCAAGAAACCACTACTTCCCTGACTCACCCAGAAGGGGTTCAGGTTCCTGCGGCTGGGGACTCTGAGGTTCAAGTATCCCCTCAGGCATCAACTCCACAAGTGCCTCTAGATCAGGCTGCCTTCCAGGCCATCATTACTGCTGCTCTCCAGCAAGCCCTTTCCTCCAGTCTACAATCATTTAAAGCCCCAGGGACCTCCATGGCCCCTCGGGATGGGCGGTTCCAGACCTCATCCCCTTCCAGATCTCGCACTACTACAGGGCACTGAGGAACATTCCTCGGAGGAATCTGAGGGGAGCAGTGGGGCAGAAAGCATACAGGAAGAGGAGGAGAATATCTGGGATCTATCAGAGGATGAGGGCCTTCCTTCTGACCATCCCATTCCAGCGGGGCTATTTCCATCTGGCTTGTTTAAATCCCTTCTCTTCAAGGCACATGCTGCTGCGGGTTTGGACCCTGCACCTTCAACTTCTCTTCCTGCCACCGAAGGGCATCCGGATCCTTTGTTCTCCGAAACCAGACGGGAACTGGATGTCGTGCCGGCCCCCCAACTTTTCCTGGACACGGTGGAACGCCAGTGGGTCTCTCCGGCCTCCGGCCCCTCTCCTTCTTCCCAAGATAAGAGGTTCTTCAACGTCACTTCTAATTTGGCCGACATTCTTTCGGTTCCTTCAGTGGATGAGCCAATTAGGGCTCTGATTTCCCCGACTGCCATGCCAGGGGAAGCTGAGGAACTTCTAAAGCCAGAAGACAGGAGAATGGAACAGGCACTCACGAAGGCTCATCAGGCAGCGGCCTGGTCCATCAAGGCCTCCTCAACTTCTTCCTTCTTTGCGAGGACCACCTTGATATGGCTCCGCCAGATCCAGGACCACATTCCTGCCTCAAATTTGAGAGCTCAGCAAGATCTCAACAAAATCTTCGTGGCTACTCAGTTTCTGGCAGATTCCACACTGCAGGCCTCCCGTTTCGCCTCTAAGACATTAGCCTCTTCTGTGGTGGCCAGGTGCATGCACTGGCTCTGCCAGTGGTCTGCGGACGCTCGCAATAAGTGGCGTCTACCGTCGGGTCCGATTAGCGGGCAATCCCTTTTTGGTCAGAGCCTTGAACCTCTCCTAGTAGAATCCTCGGATCGGAGGAAGGTCCTTCCGTCCCTCTCTAGACGGGGTTTCCCTCGGACAGCTCCCTACTACCGTCGGCCCTTTCGGACGACTGACCAGGGTTCTTCCTCCCACCGGGCCCCAGGTCAGTATTTCTCCCGTCAGCGCCCTCAGGCAGGGGGAGGCAATTTCGCAGACAGGCCAGAGGGGGTCCTTCCAATAGATCCTTCAGGCGCCCCAAGTGGTGAGGATCCTTCCATTCCAATAGGGGGCCGCTTGTCCAAATTCTTTGCGGCATGGGAAGCCTCCACCCAGGACTCCTGGGTGAGAAATACGGTTCAATTCGGCCTTGCTCTGGAATTCCTCTCCATTCCCCCAAAGTTCTTTGTTTCCTGCTCGGTCTCTTCTGTGCCTTCCAAGAGACGTTTGATGGATGAGGCTGTTCAGCATCTACTTTCCATCAGAGCCATTCAGAGGGTCCCTCTGGAACAACAGGGTGATGGTTTTTACTCTATCCTTTTTGTGGTCCCAAAGCCTTCGGGGGACTGGAGGGCAATTTTGGATTTCAAAGTCTAAATTCTTTTATTAAGTACCGAAAATTTAAGATGCACTCTCTGTCATCCATTTTGGCCTCTCTCCATCAGGGTGACTTCATGGCATCCTTAGATCTGATGGAGGCATATCTTCACATCCCCATCCTCAGGGATCACAGGAAGTATCTTCGTTTCTGTTACGCCTCTGAGCACTTCCAATATAGGGCTCTTCCCTTCGGCCTGTCCTCAGCCCCCAGGGTATTTACTAAGATACTTGCAGCCCTGGCCACCAGTCTGAGGAAAATTCCTATCCACATCCAGTGTTATCTGGATCACAGGTCACCAACCGGTGGTCCGTGGCGCACCCGGGTAGAGGAGCTGCTCCGGGATGACTAATGGCCAGTCCTGTGACTAGAGCTCTGGAATATGGGACTGGCCAGGCAGCTCATGGTGGGGTTGGAAATCTCCGCCATAGACGGAGCTACATGAAACTTACAACTTTGCAGCACAGCCCTTGCTGGCCAGAACGAGGTAATGGTGCAAGGGGAGGCGGTGCAGGCGGGCCGAAGCAACGGGTGTTGGCAACCTGCGGCTCGTTCTTCCCCCTGCTGTGGCTTCCTGTCAGCTGAACCCACCAGTGGCTGGCCCGCCCCTCGCCCTCCCCTCCCAGTCACTCCTCGCCTGGCCTGTGAAGGGAAGGGCGGGGGATGGAGATTTGCTCCAAATTCCAGAGCGGGAGCGAAGCTTCATCTCTTGCTGGGTCTCGGGGCATTTTTTCCGGGCCTTGTTGGTGCTCCACGCACCTTGGTCTCTCAGGGAGCTGCGTGACTTCCTCTCAGCCCCGAGACACTGGCCCCGCCCAGCTGTTTCTCTCCCCCGCCGCCCTTGGCGCCTCCATGGCCTGCCCCCTGCTTTTGCAGTGCAGTTAAATTTAGCTCGCTTCACAATGGGGGAGACGGCATCTCCTTCTCCTCCTGGAGCCCATTACAACACGGAGCATCGGCTACAGCCGGGTCGGGCAAGTGTCGGGGCGGAGAGCAGGTCGTGTGTCTCCCCAAGCAACCGAGGTAGGTCCAGCACCAATAAAGGCGAGACCCAGAGCGCGCCGGAGAATCAGAATGAGAGACAGACAGACAGAGAGAGAAAGAGAGAGGGAGGGAGAGAGAGATGAGAGAGAGAAAGAGGGAGAAGACAGGGAGGGGG
>QLTV01002259.1:1266762-1284904 GCA_003457575.1 Thermophis baileyi
TATTATATTATTACATTATTATATTATTATATTATCATATCATATATCATATTATATTATATTATATTATATTATTATTATAAATATTATATTATATATACTATAACTGACCCATAGCTTGAACACAAGTCTTTTTCCTGTTTTGTCTTACTTTTGTGTGTGTGTGTGTGTGTGTTGTATATTTGTATTGCCTTAATTTGCCTGGCAAAGAGTTCTTGAAATTAAAATGTTTCCATATTATGATGTCGACATTACTTGGCTTAATGAACATTTCCAAGAATAATTTTATTTTGTATTTGAGTTTTTCTATAATGAAGAACCTGAATGATATTTTAAAAAGAAAAAAGAAAGGAAAAGAAAAAATATATTCCAATGCTTCATTCTATTCTACCTACCTGCTTCCGATGGGAAAAAAACCTAATTATTCCAGCTCTTGCTTACTTTTGAACACTTTAAAATGACTTCAGAATCACTGTTGCAGAAGTCAATTATTTATACAAATTATTAGCTTGTATGTGGTATGAAATATTTATCTCTGAAGTGCCTGAAAGTAAACTTACTCTATACTGGAAAAAGACGCTGAAAATTTATGTTATTTTTTTTTCTTTTTAAAAAAATGTAAGTAAGGTAATTGTTTTAATACTGTAGTCTATTAAAAAGCCTTGCTTCAAAAGAAATGGCAAAAATGCTATGAGACATCCTTGACTCCTAATCACATTCTTTAAATGTTGTAATGAGATCTTAGATTGCTTTATACAAGGTGGCTGCATGTCAAGTTAATTTTGCAGTTAAGCAGGGGCGATGTGGTGAGAGATATTTCCTGGCACCTCTCAAGAATAAGCTGTGCTGTGTGGATCTAAAATAGCCAGACAATCCCTTGCCAATATAACTGGGGCTGATAATTGAAAGATGCAGCTGTTTACTTGCCATCTAATCTGGTATTTCAAATATTCTCCAAGTAGAAGAAAAGAAAAATATTGTGGTAGATGGGAATGGCTCTTCTTTAGCCTACAAATGACCCAGTTTCATTCTCAAACACCTGAAATTGGAGCCAACCAGACGAAAAAGGATTGACTTCACCTACTGCAAGTAAATGCAAGTATTAATATCTGATAGTTCCGGAATTGATACAAGGATTCTGCTTTAAAACATATACCAGGCAACACAGCTAATACTGAATTAGATGGAAAATGTATTATATATAGCTCTGGTAATTATATGAAGCATCCCTTCAGCTTTTAGTGTTACTTTGAAAAGACTCCATGCCTATTCTCAAGGCCAAATATTAAAATATGTGAACAATGTGTATTACTTCCATCACTACTGCTACCAACACTGGCAGCTTTCCTAAGAATTTGTCCATGTTTTGGATTCTTTGGGTGACTGCATTCAGAAAATCCTCCAAAGGATAGTTTGGGAAAATGTGATTATGACAAAATGTGTTTTTTTTTAACCTTTCCTTGCACCCAAAGGATTGAATCAGAGTTAACAGAGTTGGAAGAGACCTTGGAGGTCTTCTAGTCCAACCCCCCTACTCAAGCAGGAGACCCTATAATATTTCAGACAAATGGCTGTCCAAACTTTTCTTAAAAACCTCCAGTGGAAGTTTGGAGCACCCACAATTTCTGGAAGCAAGCCATTCCTCTGATTAATTGTCTGTCAGGAAATTAATCCTTAGTTCTAGGTTGGTTCTCTACTTGATTAGTTTCCATCCATTGCTTCTTGCTCTGCTTTCAGGTGCTTTGGAGAATAGATTGACATCCCCCCCCTTCTTAATGGCAGCCCCTTACTTATTGGAACACTGATATCAGGTCATCCCTAGTCCTTTTCGTTAAACTAGACATACCCAATTCTTGCAACCGTTATTCTTTATTTCTTATATGAATCAATCTGGTACCCTGAAGCATCCTGATCTTAAAACTACGGTTTGTACTAAGTTTGCACCATAGAGTTAGATGTAGTTTGCATCAGCTCTTTGCTTGTACAAGAGAGAAGAAAAAGTATGCTTTCTTGCTTCAGTATAGTGTTTCTTTAAGTTAGAATTGGCTGTAAAATATCTAGAAGCCAATGTGTTTTTAAACAGCACTTGAGATTGTTATAATTCAGTATTGTTTAGCACTAATAATGTTTCTTTCTTTATCCTAATTAATTTTCAGCATGTTTGAACTGCCATTCAGAGTACAGGTAGTCCTCAACTTATGACCACAATTGAGCCCAAAATTTCTGTTGCTAACTGAAACATTTGTTAAGTGAAGTTTGCTCCATTTTATGACCTTTCTTGCCACAGTTGTTAAGTAAATTATGCAGTTGTTCAGTTACTTTGTTAAGTGTTGAGTGGTTGTTAAATGAATCTGGTTTCTCCATTGACTTTGCTTATCAGAAGATTACAAAAGGTGATCACATGCCCCCGGGACACTGCAACCATCATAAATATCAGTCAGTTGCCAAGCATCTGAATTTTGATCATATGAACATGGGGATGCTGCAAAGGTTGTAAGTGTGAAAAACGGCCATAAGTCGCTTTTTTCAATGATGTTAAAACTTTGGGCACTAAATGAATGTAACATTACACTAAATGTTGTAAGTAGAGGACTACCTGTAAACCAAACTTAGATGCATTACTTTTATTTCAATAACATCAGCTCTTAATATAATAGGCAGTACAGACTTCCCACAACAAGAGAAAGTTTAATTTTCATTACAGTTCTGCAGACACGATGCTATTTTGCTTTCTATTTTCAGTATTTTCAAATCCTAAGAAATCAGAGTTGTGGCTAGAATTGCAGAAAAGTATCTTAATATGTTCTTTTTCCCCTCTGCAGCTTGCCATGAAACACAAGTGTTGAAAACGACTGTGTGGAGATCTTTCTGAATGGAACTGCAAAAATAGGATTGCCCATTTTTAGTGAAAATGCAAGTCTGTCTCTCTTTTTTCCAACAATTTGGTAATCGGTTCCAATTATCATGTAGGAAATTAGTATTCCTACTTTTTCTATTGCTAGGCCATTCAGTGTCTGTCTTTTTTTAATATTTAAAATGAGATGGTGTTAATATATAAATTGGACCAAAGGATATACTAAACTGCACTGAACTGCAAGAATCTATTGTTCCCAATATTGTGTAGGACTACAGTATTGTAGCTGCAAGAAAGGTGATCCAAGTCACAGTGAAACCCAGTAATTGTTATAAAGTTGTTTCTTAGAGCAAATTTTGAAGTAAACGTGTTCATAACTTATATTATGAAGTGTTCATAACTTCTGTCACAGGGCAACAAAAATAGGTTGCTATGAAAAACAGCTTGACTTCTCAGTTCTACCATTTTTAGCCAACTTATTTTGCACGTGTCATCACTAGCATGGTGAATTTGAATATGAATTGCCCATCATGTTGTCAACACTATTTTTTTAAAAAAATCTTTTTTCTTATGGTCTGAGTTTATTTTAATGTTACCAAAAACACATTAGAAATGTTAAGGAAAGGCTGATTAAATTGATAAATACGTCAATATTTTATCTGGAATCTAACTCTTACCTTTGTAAATGGAACAAAATGTCCTTCTAAATAAACATTGAAACTGTTTCAAGAAATAATACATGCACAAGCACTATTGTAAGTTTTTGGAATTATTCTATTGATAAGCATGCTTCAATTTTATTGCTTAAAGTAAGACTTGCTAGAGTTTTCCTTAATAGTGTAATCTGGATCTGTGAAGACCAAAATTCAGTCTATTTGCAGTCACTGGATCATAATCATACATTCATTATAATTAACATTATTTACAATAAAATATACATTTCCACTTTTCATTTTATAAAATGCAAAGTTTTCTTGTTTGCCAAAAAAATCCCTTAAAACAGATTTTTATATGCATTGAAGCCTTCTGGATTATTCCTGGTTTTCATCCTTCCAATGCTAGTCTGGAGAGCTGACATTGAACATTCAGTCTAGATCAGGGGTCTCCAACCTTGGCAACTTTAAGACTTTGCTGGCTGAGGAATTCTGGGAGTTGAAGTCCACAAGTCTTAAAGTTGCCAAGGTTGGAGACCCCTGGTCTAGATGGTTATGTCAGATTTTTCAGCACACAGCAATTGGAGTGGTAATATAGAACCATTAACTTCAACTTTTTTGGGGGGGGGATGAGCTGATTAGGAAGCTTTTTCTCCTGTTAGCACTGAATTTATGTCAGACCTAAAAAGATGAATGCACAAACAATGCTTAAACAGCCCCATAATGAATCTATAAAATTCTGGATAGAATCATGGGCATGCATAGCCCGTTACATTCCCAAAAACCTTTTAAAAGCTTGAAATTTTCAGTGTTTGAAATTCAAATGTCTAGGTCAGTGGTTCCCAACGTGGGGCCCATGCCCCACAGGGGGGCAATTTGATTTTTAATGGGGGCAATTGGAACTTTGTTTAAACCAAGTTAATGGCCTTTTAGGCTTCCTCTGCGTGAGTAGGAGTTCACTTTTTGAATAGTAAGAATTATATGTCAGGGGGGGGGGGCATCAGGATTTTAGAGATGCTTAAGTGGGGCATGGCCAAAAAAAGGTTGGGAACCACTGGTCTAGGTCGAAAAAAACCCTTATACCTACAGGGTCTAATATTTTTTCATGGGTGACAATTAGAACAGCAACATAAGGCAGTCTGGGGGATACTTTGAATAGAGTGATAATTCTTATGGGAAGGCACTTTTATATTCACTCATGTTTGTATAATTATGAACCAAGCAAAAAAAAGCAGTTTTAGTATAATTAAAGAATTAAATCATTATGGAGAGAAGGCATCCAGTTAACTGCATATTGTATGCCATCATAATGTAAACATTTTATAGGCTCTATTTATCTTTGTGGGTAATTTACTGACTGATAACAGCCCAGGTTTGACAACTGCATGGACTTCCATCAATATGGTCTCTATAGCATATTGTGGGCTACATTCGATTATAAGTTTACATAGAAGTTATTTTTATTTCCTTTGTTAAATCATTTTTAATGTATTGTCATTATTTATTTTGCACATTTTTTAAAAAATTCATCTCAGTTGATGAAACTGGCTTTTTGTCAATGCAGGGATTTTTTTTTCACATGCCAAAAAATAAAACTTTCAAGTCATTTCATCAACTTGATACATTCAGAAACTAAAACCTAATTTCTCTTTCTACTATTAAGTAAATTTAAGTTACGTGATGTTTTCTTAGGATAATTAGAAACAAGTGTGCTTATACTGAAAATAAATGTGATTGTATTAAAAAATGTCCTCCTGGAAAATTGATGTAGTAGTCAATTATAGTGTTAGATATTTGTGTACATAAATTATACAGTAATATTTCATATTAAAATGTATTTGTAAAAAGTAGCAAGATCAATAGTTTCATTATCACCTTTTTAAAGTTCTGCAAAGAATAAAAAATCAGAAGTTATTAGACCTAAGATAGTCATACCTGCAAGATCAGCCTCATTCTGTGGCTAGCAACACGTTGTACATTAATGTGAAAATATTTAACAGAATTGGCTCTCTAAATGAGTGAACCTAAAACACATTTAATTTTAATATGCCAAAATTGTCAATATTTTATGTTATCCTGAAGCCACTTAATTTTTATGCCACTCTAAAATAAAATGAAGGTACTTTGCTACCATTGCTATATTTCACAGACATTATTTTTGTCATTTAAAGTTTTAGCCATTAATTAAAATATACTGTTGTATCAATGATAGACAACCTTAAGGCAGTATATAATACCTATTCCCATACCTATTTTTGCAGCCATCTAGAAGGACTCCTACCTTTGAAATTCACTTTTTGATAATCTACCAAGTTAAGTTTTAAAATAAACGTATTAATGCTTTGGGAGGCTCTTGTACCACTTCTGCATTACTCCCTCCCAGGACTACCATCCTCCCCATTTGAAAAAGGGCTGAACATTTCTTCTCACAGACTACTGTTGTCCCCGCACAACTATCACATTCCCTGTGGCCCTCAGATGCCAGGAAACAGATACAGCTCTTTGTGAAAGGGGAGAAAAATAATCCTTATCTATATTATTTGAAGAGGTAGGATGGGTGTAC
The DNA here is from genome assembly GCA_003457575.1 of Thermophis baileyi. NCBI lineage: Eukaryota > Metazoa > Chordata > Lepidosauria > Squamata > Dipsadidae > Thermophis > Thermophis baileyi. The sequence goes on from QLTV01002259.1 coordinate 1,272,833, forward strand.
ATTATAGCTACACATGTTGAATCCACATGCATTCATTTTTTTTTTTTTGGCTTACATTATTTTGGGAAAAGGCAGCTTTTAGTTACATATAAAAGCATATATTGAATGCATACGTTAGCTATCATTACTGCTAGGTCTCATTGCCATAATTTACCTTAAGATGGCCATTGCAACAATTGACCTTACTGGTTTCAAGGAGCTTCGAACTCATCATAATGCACAAAACTACATGAAGTGTGTGGCTGATTCAGCTTTTTCTTTGCCTTAGATCCAGTAGGGCCAAGATTTCTGTCTGTGGTTACTAAACAAATAGTGTGATCCTGTGTCTACATTTCTTATTTAAAGTGGACATGGACCTTTTACCTGGACCTCTAAATGATCTCTATGGATCATGTGCAAAAGTGATCCCCTTCTGCTTTTCATGACTTACACTCTCTGCATAGGCTAAAATGTCACCATGATTTTATTTTACCTGCATAGTATATAGAAGGCAACTTATACGAGGAGGGCCTGCACACACATGTTAAATGCAAATTGAGGCATAGCTGCATCTCAGCAAACATCACATGTGCAAATAGCCTATGTGTTTTTATGTTGTGCGCATGTATATATACTTGCATACCATATAGCTTTTCTAAGTTTCATCTGTCCTATTTAGAGGTTGCCTCTTCTGGAGCCTTAGCTTTAATTCCCTTCCTTCCTTCCTTCCTTCCTTCCTTCCTTCCTTCCTTCCTTCCTTCCTTCCTTCCTTCCTTCCTTCCTTCCTTCCTTCCTTCAGAAGTGCCTAATAAAATATTAACATATTAAAGGCCCATAAGGAATCAGCCATTCAAACTGAAGATTTCATGGCTCAACTTACTGTATATATATGCCTTAACAAAATGATTTACACAATCTTGGCCATGGGTTTTAATCATTACTGATGACTGACTATGAAGAATGTAATTATATTCTGTGGCCTGATAATGTGTGCAGTTTCTTGTAGAACAACTTTGTTGTTCAGCATTGTCATATCTTGCTTTGCTTTGTTCATAATCATTTTGTTTTTCTTGTATCTGTATTGTAAATATTCACTTTGCTAAAAGTATATTTAGCCATATGCTGCAGGCACATTATTAAGTTGTTTCAGCCATATACTCTCTCAAAAGTTAAAAACACTGTAGCTATCATTGTTCCCAGGACCTACATCACATTGCTGAATGTTGAGAATGAATTGCAGTCCCTCTCTTAGCCTAGGACTATCTGGACTCATGGATTGAGATGCAACATTAGAATTTATTATATACAATATTTTGGTTTTCATTGTACTGTATGTAATTCATATCAAATTGTACAGTTACAATTCAGTTTTCATAATAAATATTTTATTAAGTATGTGAATGTTGAATTTTACTTATAAATGTGTGATGAATTTTTTTAAAATTGTGAACTGGATTATTGGGGAAAATGGTAATTATAAATTATACAGTACATTGCAATCATCCACAAAAACAACTTTCTAGGCTGAAGGTCACACTTGGCTTTTGAATGTCATGATAGGAGACACATTCCCAAGGATCGTCTTGGTAGGATGAAAACGACAGTTAAATATAAAATTAAATCAAAATATAGTTTATGTAATTTCTCCACTATGTTCAGTTCCATTAACAATTTTAGTGCAATTAAAAACTTTTGTTAATGCTCTGATATTCCCAAGAAAAGTTTTCAGGGGTTGTTTTTATACATGGGGGCCTGCAGAGGAATCAAAATAGCTATAACAGCAATCAAAGCCCCAGCACACACATTGCACACAAGTAAAAAAGGGAATGGAGCTTCCATCCGTCATATGGTCACATGCAACATTTCCACATTTTTTGACAGCCTACAGATACCACTAGACATAAAACTTCTATTTCTGCCACCCTGAATTAAACTATGGCAGGTTACGGGACAGGTTATTTTTTTTTTTAAGTATTCAGGATTTTTCTGGACCAGCAACAACCACTTTCAGTCTTTGAAAACTTTTTATATCCTTAGCTCTGAAGACCATACTCTGTAACAGAATTTATTTTCATTAATTGTTATTTATATGGATGTTTTTAAACCATGTTTGCTAGCCAGACAATGTGAGATTAGTAACTACATTAATAGAATGCAATAAATAAATACATAAATAGGCTTCCATAACATAATTTTCAGTCTCCACAGTCTTTTCATCTAAGAATTTGTGGCATTTTTCATTGTTCTGTCTTAAAATGATAGAATCTAGCTTCTTAGGCCATGGGGGCGGGGGGGAACCACAATTACATATCTGAGGTTTTGTAATAGGGCTTTTGTATTTTGATTGAAAAATACAATTCTAGCAAAATAATCAAACTCCCTCCTCCCCCCAAAAAAGAATTAAGTGAACACTGATGAGGTTGTTTGACACAGGAACCAGAACATTTTATCATTTTGAGACCATTATTAAAAGGACCTTATGAATTATTTGCTGGAAAACAATATGGCTACTCCGTTCCTTCAATCGTTCACACTTGTAGACCTGTTGCCAAAGCATAACAGACCACAGAGAGAAAAAATGTGTGCCTTGACAATTACACAGAACTTTTTTTTGTTTCAAGGCAATTCATCCTTTCACAAATTTGTTCACTCTCTTCTGTTGTTTTAGTTGATTTGGAATTTGCACATGAGCAATTTGTGATTTGTTCCACTGTCAGGCCCAGTCTATGTTTTTGCTGTTATAATTGAGTTCCTCTGCTTTCTTGTTCCAATTCTGTAGTCAATTTGATTTCTATATACTCCACCTGATGACATCCATTTATTTAAGCATAATTTTGTTAGAAGACTGTGTAAGCAATTAAGAAATCCTTGGACTGGCAGAATTCGATAAGTCATTCTTTATTTCAGCTTCCAAAGCCATAGAATCCAAGTACATTTTCCCCCTTAATATCTCCATTGTTAATATTCCACTCTCTAACCACAAGCAGCACAACTTATTGTATGTTCTATCAATTTCATCCTACCCTCCCTGGAAAATACACACTGAGTAGTGAAAATCAGAAAACAGTTGTACGCTTCCTTCTAACTCAAATTTCTCCAGCATCCGTGAAAATGGTATAACCAGCAGAGCAGCAGCCAGCAGGGCCATTTCTGCTTAAGATAAACCTTGCCCCAAATTCTGTGTTGTTCAGATTTGTAAGATGTGTATCTCTCTGCTGCTTTGTGCTGCCATAACACCTCTGCAAATAGTTGTTCTGGTGTTGGGAGCCAGTTATATGTCCCGAATAATGAGCCTATAGCTCTCTGATGAGAGAGTCATGTGGTTTCAAAATTAATGCCATCCCCTGTGAGACTGGCAATCTGAACAAACAAGAACTGCTTGGATTTCTGGAAAAGACAATAGCTAGGAGTGTAACAATCTTAAAAGCCTTCTAATGCAATTTTTCAGATCATCTTATATATGGCGTAGCTAAAGTGGAGTTATTCTGCATCTCTTTCTCACCCTTCACCCCTCGTCTGGGTTGAGGTGTCTGTTTTTGCAGTGACACTGTTATGTTCCCCATGTTTGACATTCCAATGACAGTTGCCTCTCTTCACAAGAAACCATTTGCTACATAGTTCTTCTGGTAATGTGCCAAAGTGGAAGCTGCCCTTCAAACTCCATCCCGTATATTAGCAGGAGTTGATTTCGATTGCTTTTAGCAGAGTTGCTCATTCAAAAGAAAAGTGAGATAACTAATGCCTGTTATGAATTATAATATATGCATTAACAGAAGAAGCTCGGTGGGCCATATGGAGGGATTATACAATACTTCTGGGCTTTTGTGCCTCAGAGATAACCAAGAACTTCCTGCTTTATTCAGGCAACCCATCTATAGTACTAGCTGCTTTGTAATCTCACTTGCATTGTTTAATTGATGAACTCAATTAAAAAAACCCTTTTAGTTTGTACAAGTAGATACAGAGCCAAGCACATTAAAAGAAAAACCCTGAGGGTATTTCCAGCCAAATCTTTTCATCATGCAACTATAATGCTGTCCATTGTTACCTATCATGTATTTGCCCTTCTTCCTTTCTGCAAAATAAATACATACATACATACAATGTGTTACGGGAAAAACATGGAATTGCCATATAATGCCTTAATTTGTTGTACTAGACTTTTCCATCTAGAAACATCACATCATTCTATTACATAGAATCTGTTCTCCTTAAATAGAAATACATGTCTAAGTGCAATGTGAAATGTTTAATGCGACATGTTCCCCAGTGAGCAAAAATATATATCTTGCTTTTAAACACTATGGATCTTTCATTAATGTGCTATTCTTTCCAAGTGTAAATAAAATTTACTTAGGAAACTATTAAATAATTATTCTTTAAGGTATGGGCTGAAATTTCAGGAATTAGGAAGTCAGTGACATGCAAGTGAAAGGGACAAGCAGTGGCCCTTAGACCTATATACTACTTCATAGTGCTTTACAGCCCTCTCTTAGCGGGTTACAGAGTCAGCATATTGCCCCCAAAAATCTGGGTCCTCATTTTTCCAATCTCAGAAGGATGGAAAGCTGAGTCAACCTTGAGCCAGTCAGGATCGAACTCCTAACAGTGAGCAGTAAGCCCGCAATACTGCATTCTAACCACTGTGCCACCGCAGCTCATAAATTCAGCTACATAAATTCAATAAATCAGTAAATCTTGTCAGAAACTAAAGAAGTCCCTATTTATAAATGTATATGATTGAGGCCTTGCATTGCAATACATGTTTACTCAAAAGAAGCCAGCCTTATTGACTTCATTTGGGCTTATTAGGTAAGTGGATGTACAATTTCAGCCTTAATTACATTGAAGCAAGAAATAAATTAATCCCACAGTGCTAAATTAACTCCATGCCGCTAACTAGCACAACCTTGTCTTGTAAAAATTCCATTTACCTTACTTTTCGGATTATAAGATGCACTTCCCCCCCCCCCAAAAGTGGGTGAAAATTGCCGTGCGTCTTATACACCAAATGTTGCCAAAGCCCCGCCCACCCGCCAGCCCCCACCATTCGGCCGTTAAACTAATATGCGTCTTATATTCCAGAGCGTCTTATACTCCGAAAAATACGGTACCTTCAAATGAGGCTTTCTACTGAAACTGTAAAAACAGTTGGGTTATCACCTTTCCCTTTTAAACCCATTTTTTTTAATTCACTGATCTGTTCTCCATTGAAGTTCTGTGAAAATATGGCACAGTAATTTTAATTGTTGTGAATTGCTCCTGAAACTAGTGCAGTAGAAAAAACTGATGTCAGGAAAGTCAAGTAAGTTTTCCTGACCCAAAATGCAATTTATAGCTCAGCTATAAACATTCAGATACAAAGAACATTGATTGGGGCACCAAGAGATGGGAACAGTGCTAGGAAACAAGGCCATTGGGAGATAATACCTATGGAAAATAATACGTTAGTATTAACTCTTATTCAGAGAACATAACCTCTCTGTAACTCAGTGAGCTATTTTCTCCATAGTGCCAAACTTATTTCATTATTCTTACCTCATCACCATGCATATACAATAAAGCTATTTTGCTATAACCATTACTACATATATAGTATGTATACTATTTATATTACAATCAGCAAAAGTCTGTGTAACAGCATTCCATCTCTGCCTTTAGGTTTGGCTTCTGCTCCCTCTGGTGCCATAATAAACAATTTGTGCTTCAAAGGAAGTATATGCTGATCTCCCAATATAAACTGACGAGTTATGGAGGAAGTTTGTGAGAGATTTCTCCTACATTATTTTCATTAGTGATAGGGCTGCATCACCCTACTATCTCACTTGAATTCGCTCTGCACCAAATTCAATATCAATTTTTCATGAAAGAAACAGACAGTGCTAACAAAACTCAGAAGTGAGAGGTTTTCCCTGCAGACTCATTTATTCAGAATGGATTATTGCTTGAGAAAAGAATATATGAAAAGACTGGTTGTAGAATATAAACAACACGTGTGGCATACAGTATATCCAGGAAAGTTTGAAAGTATGCTAACATTAGAGATAATATCTAATTCCTTCATCTATGTTTTATCATTTTTATTATACCCTTGTTGAAATGTGGAATATTTGTTTGCAAAACATACATTGGTAAGGAAATTGAGAATTCAGTAACTAAAATACTTAGGAATTGCAGCCAAAACATCAGAATGACACCAGATTGGGAAAGACTGGTATAGTTATTTCTCAGTTTGAAAACAGATGAAGGCAAGGCTCAGAATGAAAAGTTGTACCCGCCATTATCAACCCAGTAATGATCAAGCGAGTTCACAAGTTTCAAAGTTTTTCAGTTCTGAAACTGATTTTGTCACAAGTAAAATGTCCTGTCCCATTTACATGTGAAACAAATACATTTATTTCGATCCCAAAACCCGATTCTAACCATGCTTTAACACCTTATTATATTTATCTATTTCATTTCCTCCCTGCTTGGGCCCTGATTCCACTCAGTTAGTGACTGTTCCATCTACAACTTTCCGTTCTTCCTTTGCGAGCTAAATTCTTCTATGAGGATTCTAAGAATCAGCAATCTTTTCACTCTGTTCCTAAATCTGACTTTATTTATTCTTGCCTCAGGGCATCTCTGACCTAGAACTATCCCAGGTACAGGACATCATTCATCCTGATCAGCTATAAAAGATTTGTCCTTTATCTTCTTCCCAATGATTGTTTAGACCATGGGTCCTCAAACTACGGCCCGCGGGCCGCATGCAGCCCGCCGAAGCCATTAATCCGGCCCGTACAGGACCACGAGGCTGCCCCGCCACATCACCCCACCCACTTACCTTCGTGAGCCCCGTGGGCTGGAGCTGAAAGGTAAGGCCAACAATTTTGGCCTGCAGAGATGTTCTGGAGGCAGGGGAGGTGAAAAATGGGGCGCACAGACGCCCCAGGAGGCCAAAAAATGGGCAAAAATGGCCCATTTTTGGCCAAAAAACGGGCCGTTTTTGCCTGCAGAATGCTGCTGGAGGTGGGGGAAGTGAAAAATGGGGTGCACAGATGTCCCTGGAGGCCAAAAAATGGGCCATTTTTGCCCATTTTTGGCCTGCAGAATGCTTCTGGAGGCGGAGGAGGTGAAAAATGGGGCATACAGATGCCCGAGGAGGCCAAAAAACGGGTGAAAATGGCCCATTTTTCACCTCCCCCGCCTCCAGAAGATAGAGAAAGAGAGATAGATAGACAGAGAGAGAGAAGAGAGACAGAAAGAGAGAGAGAGAGAGAGATTGAGAGAGATTTCTTAAGCTCCTTGGGACTGAGAAGAATTGCTGAAAAACTGAGTTTCCTGAAGTGGACTACTAGACTCCTAAACAACTGAAAAAACGATCTAGTAAAAAGAAAAGTCAACCAAAAGAGCAACATGCAAACAAAAGCAAAAAAAACCAATACCCCCAGGAGCAAAACAAATTAAAGTTTAATTTGTGTGTATTGTTTAATGGACTGTTAAATTGGCCACGCCCACCTAGTCACATGACCTAGCCATGACCACCCAGTCACATGACCACCTAGCCACACCCACACAGCTGGTCCGGCCTCCCAACAGTTTGAGGGACCATGAATTGACCCCCTGTTTAAAAAGTTTGAGGACCCCTGGTTTAGACCAATCCAAGTATTGATCTCTCTAGCAGGAGATAATACCTGATCAGGTAGCACATTGGCAATTACATCCTTTTAATAATCTCACCATATTCTCATGAAACATTGCTGTATGGGCTTCAAAGCAAACAAACTGATTTCCTTGGGATGTTGTCCCAATTTGTTGTTTGTTTGCAGGAGACATGAATGCTAGAACAGGGGTCCCCAACCCCTGGGCCGCAGACCACTACCGGGCTGCAGACCATTGGGAAACCGGGCTGCCAAAGCGGTAGGCAAGCACGCAAAGCATCATTTGCGCATGCGCAGGATTTAGGTTGTGTGCACGAAGCTGCAGCCATGGAATCAGAAAGGTTGGGGACCCCCTGTGCTAGAGGAATGTTCAATCCCTTCCTACTCCTGTGCAAACTAGAGGTAGCATACCCAAAGAAGGGGTTTGATATATTTAGAGCTTTTTGCTTTTTAATATATTAACTCTCTGATTAAAACTCTCCAAAGTGTTGACACCCAAATGGCCAAACTAACTGACACCACCTCCCAATCCTACTTTATGCAGAAGATGCAATTCTTCTCTCCCTCTCTTATGTAGGACTCTAAAAAAACCCGGCACCCTACTTTAAAGAGAAACAGTTGGTCATTAATTACAATAAATCTAAACTTTTAATTTTCTCTAACAAAAGGCATAAGTAGAATTAACTCTCAAAAACTACGGCAAATTAAATGTTTTAAATATTTGGGCACAGTCTTTCAGGATTCTGGGAAATTCAAGGCAATTAACAGCTCAGATTAATTCTGATACTTCTGCTACCCAAAGGATTGCTTTAGCTACTATTAAATTTCATAGACAACAAGGGCAAATTCCATTCTAGTAAATTGTTTAGGGCTGTTGCTCAACTATTACAACCCTAAGGGCATATAAAATCATTCAATCCAGCTTCCTTTGGACTCTGTCACTTTTCCAAAATATGTCCCTAGTGTAGTTTTGAAGCTTGAAGCTCCTGTTTAAGGCTCGGGCTTGGACCCAGATTTAAACATTAAGGCTCAGAATCAGATTTGAACCTATGGAGCTGTAATCTCTACTGTTGAGAGACAGCTATCAATCTCATTGGTATTAAACTTGTATGGAGGAATTATATAGTCTTGGCTTTCTCAATAGTCCTCAACTTAACAATTGGTTGCTTAACGACTCTTCAAAGTTATGAGAGTCTTTTAAAAAGCTACTTAGAATCTCAAAGTTACAACTGCTGCCCCCCTCTCTGCAGTCATGTTATTGCATTTTGAGTACTTGGCAACCAGATTGCATTTATGACCAGTTGCAGCATCCCATAATCCCACAATCATATGACCACAATTTGCTATGTTTTTGCCAGTTTCTAGCCTGTTTGCTTTTTTCCAGGATGCCCATTTAAAAGAATGGATTCACTTAACAATCATGGTGACTCACTTTACGAGCATTATAAAAACAACTTAACAACAGCAATGACTTGTAACAAAAATTTGAATCTAAATTGTAGTCACAAGTCAAGAACTACTTGTAGGCTAATTAACCTTTATGGAGGCCAAATCAGTGATAAAATAATCAATTAGGAACATTCATTTTCTGAATGATCTCACTGCCTCCTGAACATTATCCCCAAATTTTAAACTGCCACAGTTTATCTACTGCTGGATATTTACATAATCTAATTCTGAATAAATATAGATGGATTTTTTTCTGAAAGCCATCTTAATGTTCTTCCTTCTATACATTGATGGATAGATTTCATGAGTCTCCTTATCTTCAGAGACTTTGCCATCGTAGGTTTAGGGAAGTAAACAATCTTTCCCACATTTTTTTACAGTGATTCTTATAAGATATCCCAAGACGCACATGGTTCTCAATTACTTCCATTTCAAGGTCATACCATTAAATGCTGAATCTGTGGCACCCTACACTGAACTTCTCTTTCTGCATGATTATTGGCTAGAATTGCTTACTTGGGAAACATCCTTAAATGGTGTCCTCAATCCCCAACCAACCCTAATCTGGATATACTATTAAGATGGTATTGATAATACATATAGGTTTGGAGGCCCACAGATTCTGAAGATCATCTTTATTTCTGAAGGGGGCTGCATTGGGCCAATCAGAAGTGGAAATCTGGAATCTCCCTGGACTCTAAGTTCTTTTTTGAGAAGCAGATGGAGTCATATGTAGAAAGGTCTTTATATAAATACAAGTATACCACTTTTCCCCATTCCTGGATTGGGAGGTCCTGCTCACAGAACTCATGCATTGGTCACTTCTTGATCATATTATTGCAATGTGCTCTGTATGAAAACCACTTAGAAACTGTACCTAATTCAGAATGCAGTTATGGCCCTTCTCATTGTTGCTGTTCCGATTGTCTACTAGTCTTTGTATAGCCTCCATATATTTTTCTCTTTTCTTACCACTTTTCTTACCTCTTTTCTTTGATGGTGGTCAACTCATTGACAGTAGATTTTTGTCCCAGGAGACCATGGCACTTGAAGAAATAGTTTCCACCTTTGCTCCGGTAGGTGGCCTCCATTTCTGCTACCCAATGACAAACTATTCATTCTTCTCTTGTACCTTCAGTTGGAACCTTTATCTCTCTTCTAGACTCTTCTTCTTCTTTTCTTTCTGTCTGTCCCTTCTCTTACAATCCCAGGCCAATAACATCCCCTGATATCCGATTCCACTTCTCCATAAACAGCTGAAATGTATCACATCTTATTAGGTACTGTTTTAATAAAGATATATTTTCAAATGGTTCCCAAATGATTTAATTAAAATAAGTTATAAGAAAAACAAATAACAGAAATCATCTTTGGTCTCTGTTTTCTTAGTCACATATCTAATAAGAATATTTTTGTGCAAGAGTTTGGATACATAACATCAGTTTAAAAAAAAAAGAATAATACAAAAAGCATCCTGCTTCTCTTTGAATATAAAGTTGAATTGTTTTTATAGCTTGCTAGATATGCAGTCTATAAATCTGAAAAATGTATGAGTCAGATCAAAGATGATGTACAGAATCTGTATGAGCCAGATCAAGGATTAGGCAAAGAATCTGGCATTTATTCTCAGCTTTTAAAGGTTTACTCTGTTTCTGTAAATGCATTTTATAAGCTTTTGATGTTTTGTACTTATGAACCCTTTTGAATGTCTGTGGTCCTACTATTTTTAATTTTCACAATATCTAGGATAATGAATTTGAAAGGTGAATAGTGCATAAAAGATGCTTCCTCACACCAGGAGGCCCAGTGTCTGCTCATCATTTAATATTCTTTTGTCTGAATTTTAAGAAAGCGCGAAGAGAAGTTCTTTTTCTCTACACCAGTGTTTCTCAATTTCAACATCTTTAAGATGTGTGGACTTCAACTACCACAACTCCCCAGCCAGCAAAATTCTTTACATTTTTTTAAGCCCTGGTGGCACGGTGGTTAGAATGTAGTATTGCAGGCAAACTTTGCCCACAGCCTGGAGTTCGATCCTCATGGGACTCAAGGTTGACTCAGCCTTTCATCTTTCCAAGGTTGATAAAACGAGGACCCAGATTGCTAGAGGGAGTATGCTGGCATTGTAAACAACCCAGAGAGTGCTGTAAAGTTCTATAGGGCAGTACCTAAATCTAAGTGCTATTGCTGTTTAATCCTAATTTGTGGGTACTGATATTTGCTCCATATTTCTGTGCAAGTACTTTTTACCCATTTTTCCCTATTATTTTAATTTGAAATATACCAATTTAGGGCTGAATCCAGTAATATCCAGTTATCAATTAGAACAAGGCTTCTGGCTGAAGTGCTCAGAGTCTCTTTTGAGTACCTCCTCCTTTTACTGGCTTTGGTGGAGTGTGTGGTTGAGGAAGCCTCTGGAACATACTTGATCAGGTGGGAAAGAAGAAAATATAAGTGTTTTTACCTCACATTGGTTCTCAGTTTGAAAAAGGAGTGAAGTATTGTTCCTAGATTATTCCCTTTTTTAAAAAAAAATAGTTTTATTCCGCCTCTGCCTCTTCCAACAATATTTGATTTTGAATGACTGTTGGTCTCTAAATATACTGTATATTGACTTCACTTATGATCTCAGGCCAGAAAACATGTGATAATTCTGCCAGTAACACTCTGTGTCTAAATTACAGAGTTCACACATGGAGAGTAAGCTATTTAAAAGTGTTGACATGTGTTCTCAAAAAAATAAAATGAAGTTAATTGCATAGTTCATGCAAAAGAAGATAATATTGTTATGGGTTATATGTGATTCATTGCTGATTACATTTTCTGTCAACCCATGAGTTCGAAAGTGGGCAACCACGAGTAGATAGATGAGTACCACTTAATGGTGGGCAACTTCTTCTCTGGTAATATTGTATTTTTAACCAGAGCATACAAAACATTTGCTAGACCAATTCTCGAATTCAGCTCATCTGTCTGGAACCCACACTACATATCAGAGATT
>QLTV01002259.1:1294216-1306812 GCA_003457575.1 Thermophis baileyi
TCTATTCTATTCTATTCAATGCTATCCTATTCTATTCTATTCTAGACCAGATAGGTTCAGAATTCTCCCAGTACATTTTTCCTGCTTTGATGAGATGCATTATTGTCTTTTTAAATAGACAATAATATTTTTTTTCCAAATTAGCATTGCTTTATACAAAAAATGTTAAGAGAGACAAATGATATGTAACTGAAGACCTTCTTTTTTACCTTATTTTCAGATTTTCTAATTGAACGCATTTATTTGATGATCCAAAAATGGCTAACCTCCCCCATTTTAAAGTGTTAGTTAGAGCTTGATTCAAAAGCAGATACAAGTGCAAAAAGAAAGCTACTTGACATAGGTCAGGCACATATTGTATATAAGGAATATATATGCAGCCCTCTGCCCACCAATGAAACAATATAGTTCCTGCCAACTCTTCTATTTATAGTGTGCTCCGGCTGCTCTAAAGATCCATGCCTTTTAGCACAGCAGAACAAGAACTATTGTGAGTTCTCTGACTGACAGGCCAATCTGGAGGCCCACGCATATTATGGCCTCTCATTTGCTCAGTCATTTGCATGAAATAATCTTATGTGATCATACCATGCTTTATATTTCCGGATGACTCATTCTCCCTATTTCACATCATGCTTTTCTAAAGTCTGTAGCTCATTCAGTAGAGAAGGAATTCAACTTGCAGAATGCATTAAATCTGAAATACATTGTGCAGTTTATTATTTTGTTGCTTATAGGCAGCACTATTGTATAGTTAACAGAGAAAGAGTTGACATTCAGAAGGCAAAAATGTTTGAGCATTCAAGCCTATTTGTTACACCATCATATTACATCTTCTATATGACTGTTGTTCTGAGCTCTGAGCTTGGCAGTTTGTCTTCAAACGTTTCATCACCATTTGAGGAAACATCATCAGTACGCTTTGAATTGTGTTCGTCTGTCAGAACACTGGCCTTTAAATACCTTTTTATGTGATGCAAATTAGTGTGGATGTTGTTTGTTTGGCTACTTCTGAGTCATGGTCTGGTTTCAGACTGTTTGATTGGCTGGCTGTTGTTACTGGGGCATGGTCTTTGGTTTTAAGTACCATCTGTATGATGTAAATTAGTGTTCATGGTCTGGTTTTGGATTGTTTGATTGGCTGATTGTTGTTACTGAAACGTGGTCCGATTTCATGTGAGCTGATGGGTTATGATTTTTGTTGTGTAGTGGGATGCCTGTTTGTTCTTTTTAATTGCTATTTTTGGGATCACAGTTGATGCAGTTCTTTCATTCTCAGTGATTGGTAGACTGGATCGATGTCAATATGTCTGTTTATTGACATTGGTGTAAAACCAGGCTCAAAGAGAGAGATTGGCCCAGAATCACCCCATGAGCTTTTGTGACTGAAAGTAGACAAGAATCTGGATCTCTTCTGCTTGTAGGCAAGCAGCCAGCTCTCATGGTGAAATCACAATCACTGTTATCTCAATCACTGTCCTCTCCATACATTTAAACCAAGTAAACACCCCTGCTTTCAAAATCAATAATTAAATGCACTAAAATTAATATACATGAAACTTGTAATTTATTGTTTTTATGATTGTTTTATTTATTGGTGGTTGTAAGCTGCCCATAGTTGCTTAAGATGAGCCACTATAAATCTTTTAAATAAGTAAATAAAACAATAAAGGTTCTGCACTGCTAAATCAATAATAACTAATTCACTCTACTCAAGTGAGCATATGTATGTGTGAACCACGCAAATGATGAGGTGCATACTCAGAACCCTCTCAAAGGCCTCACTCGGCACATGCTTGCTTGTTCCTATTGTGGGAAGCCACCCCCCACCTAGAAGAATGAAATATTTTGAGAAATATTTAAAAAGGCAGGATAAAATATTTCCCCTAAAAGAGAAATAAAAATCTTAAGGGAGATAGAAACTCAGAGCCCCAGCTCCCTGCTCCCAGCAGATATTTTGTGCCCATTAAGAAAGACTGGGCCATCCTATCTACAAAACAAAAGACCTTCAGCTTCAGGATGATGGGATTAAGACATTACCCTTCAGGACATAATAGGATTAACCCACTACCATCTAGCAGCAGAGCTCACTACATTGCACAATCTCCTAAGGACATTGCATCACCCTCCAAACATCAACCAAACTTAGCTCAAACAAACATGACCCCTACATGGCCCCATGGGAGTCTGACGACAGCCAATAGAATACATGTTCTTGCACAGGAACAGGAAGCTCAAGTTCAAAGCCCCAAGAGAAGGTATAAAAAACACCTCACTCTCAACTCCATGTGGTCAGCTGCTCAGAATCACATGTGCTTGATGGTTCTGCTTTATCAATAAATGGACCCTCTTTCCAATCAGCCTCCAGCCTCCATTTTGTCTACAGTGCCTTTCTCCCAGCTTGGAACTGAACCAGATGGATATTTCTTCCAACACAAGCTGATGGGCCTGTGCTTTTCCAAGCTCCATTCCTCTTCCCATCTTTACCAGGTGGCTGGCTTTCTCTTGTCACATCAGTTAAAGCACAACTAAATAGGAGGCAATTTCACTACGTTGTGCTATTATTAGAATGCAATTACCATCTGGTGTTGAGCCGCTGGAAAGTGCTATTTGTCTGTGTCATCAAACAAAAAGTGCCGCAATTTCGTGAATGTACAAGGGAGGTTAATGCTCAAAAGCAAGGAAACTGTTGCAGGGATATGGCCTCAGGCCAAAAATACTTGCAGGACTGCAGAATCCCTGGCAAGGAAAGATAATTGAGTATCTGAAAGTTTGTCTTGTGTGTGTGTGTGTGTGTGTGTGTGTGTGTGTGTGTGGTTTTTCCGTGATAAAATAAAAGCCAAAGAGTTTTCTGGTATGCACACATTGTGATTTATAGCCTACAGTTTTCTTGCATAGAGATTTCTTCATATATTTGACCCTGAATTTGTTCTTCACTGTATGAGTGTATTTTAACTGTACTCTGAACTAAAAATGCCATATAAACAAATAAACCAATAAATATGTTTCAACTGAGGCTTGTAAGCCTCAAACTGCTTTCCTGGAAGGCATAGCAGGGATAGTAATTGATTCTCTCATGACACTTATCCAAACAGCATACTGTACATTTCTGTAGCCAAATCTGCTTTGGCAGGCTTTTTAATTTCTTTTTGCATCCAATTCAAAAAATACAGCCCGTAAGGATCTGTTTTAAGATCTGGGTCTAAGTCCACATGAAGAGAAGTAAGCAGTGGGGTACCACAAGGCTCCATCTTAGGCCCAGTACTCTTCAATATCTTCATAAACGACTTAGATGAGGGAAGGGGAACTTACCAAATTTGCAGATGACACTAAGCTGGCAGGAATAGCTAACACCCTAGAAGATAGGCTCAAGATCCAGACGGATCTTGACAGACTTGAGCGCTGGGCCCTATCTAACAAAATGAAATTCAATGTAGAGAAAAGTAAAGTCCTACACTTAGATAAAAAACCCAAAAGTATACATATAAAGTGGGTGAAACCAGGCTTAATAGCAGTGACTGTGAAAGGGATCTTGGAGTCCTAGTGGACAACCAGCTAAACATGAGCCAGAGTGTGCAGCGGCAGCCAAAAAAGCCAATGCAATCCTAAATTGCATCAACAGAGCGATACAATCAAGATCAAGTGAGGTACTAATACCACTCTATAAAGCCTTAGTTAGACCACACCTAGAGTACTGCATCCAGTTTTGGTCACCACACTATAAAAAAGATGTTGAGACTCTAGAAAAAGTGCAGAGGAGAGCAACCAGGATGATTAGGGGACTGGAGACTAAAACATATGAAGAACGGTTACAGGAACTGGGCATGGCTAGTCTAGTGAAGAGAAGGACCACGGGAGACATGATAGCAGTGTTCCAATATTTGAGGGGCTGCCACAGAGAGGAGGGGATCAAGCTGTTTTCCAAAGCAGCTGAAGGCCAGACAAGGGATAATGGATGGAAACTGATCAAGGAGAGATTCAACTTAGAAATAAGGAGGAACTTTCTGACAGTGAGAACAATCAACCAATGGAACAGCTTGCCTTCAGAAGTTGTGGGAGCTTCATCACTTGAGACTTTCAAGAAGAGATTGGACTGCCATTTGTCGGAAATGGTGTAGGGTCTCCTGCTTGAGCGGGGGGTTGGACTAGATGACTTACAAGGACCCTTCCAACTCTGTTAATCTGTTAATCTGTTTAAACCAGTAATCAAATAATCTCTGATTTTCAAGGTAATCAGAATAGCTTCCAAAAGGGGAAAACATTTTTCTGGCTGTTGAAGCCCCACCCCATTTTTTTGGAGTGTTGCATACAACCCATATAAAAAAAGGGAAGGGCTTTAATCACTTAGCGATCATCTTGACTTCTTTTTTTTTAACCCTCCTCCGTGGATGCCTGTAGTTTCTTTGGTTGCAGTGATGCTTCTTTGCTTTTCCTTCTTCAGCACCAAACTGATTATATTAAAGGAACTTGCAACATAAATTAGTTTCTCCACAAGCCTGATGAGAAGAAAGCACATCACAACAACTTTGGTAGAGAGAAGATAAATCCCTGGAAAGGAAGAGAAGAGAGAAAGATTGAGGAAGAAAGGATCTGGTTAAACTTGAAAAGGCTAAATTCAATTGGATCTGATTAGTTATTGAAGAAGAGCCAAAGTATATAGACTTCTCTGGGAATTTGAAGAGGGAAGGAAGGAAGGAAGGAAGGAAGGAAGGAAGGAAGGAAGGAAGGAAGGAAGGAAGGAAGGAAGGAAGGAAGGAAGGAAGGAAGGAAGGAAGGAAGTTTCATATTTTTGCCAAGAAAACTATAAACATATTTCCCTATAGCCATGATGGCGAACCTGTGGCATGAGACCCACAGGTGGCATGCAGAACCATATCTGCTGGCACAGGAGCCATTGCCGTAGATCAGCTCCAGTGCACATGCGCGTGCTGGCCAGCTGATTTTTGGCTGGCCATGCCCCCCTCCTCTCCCAGGAATCTCCAATGGCCCATTTTGAGGTAAGTAAAGGGCTCACGCAGAGGCTCTGGGAGGGTGTTTCTGGCCTCCGGAGGGCCTCTGGGGTGGGGGAGGCCATTTTCACCCTCCCCAGCCTCCAGGAAAGCTTCTGGAGACTGGGGAGGGCGAAAACCGGGCCTTCCGGGTCCACAGGAAGTTCAGAAATGGACCATTTCCAGCTTCCGGAGGGCCTCCGGGAGGTGGGGAAGGCTGTTTTCACCCTGCCCAGGCTCCTAGAAAGCCTCTGGAGCCTGGGGAGATCGAAAAACTGGCCCACTGTGCCATCATGTGCCAAAAGTGGGGGGAGCGTGGGGGTCGCACACGCTTGCGTGGGGTGCATTGAATTACGGGTGTGGGCACACACGCGCACAACCTCCCCACTCCCCCCACTTTTGGCACACAACGGCAAAAAGGTTAGCCATCACTGCCCTATAGTTATCATGAGCCCAATGGGAGTAGTCTCCTTCTTTTCCTCTTCCTCCTCTACTAATGTACCGTAACATATGAATTATGAAGCAGTTATACATCACAGCAGCCATGCTGGCTGGAGAATTCTGGGAGTTAAAGTCCACATGCCTTAAAGTTGCTAAGGTACAGAAACTCTGCTTCACAGTATAGCAGAGGTGGGTTCCTACCGGTTCGGACCGGTTTGCCCAAACCGGTAGCAACCTGCTGGTGATGTCACGGAGCCGGTTCGGTCGGTGCCGGTCTGTGGATGCCGCCCTCTTTTTTTGGGAATTTTTTGGGGGGGGGTGAATTTGAGGGGGGGATTTTTTTTATTTTATTTTTCTTCTGTGCATGCGCAGAAGCCAAGTTGCCGGCACCGCGCATGCACCGTCATCTTGGTTTTGGCTTTTTTAAAAAAAAAAATTGGAATTTTTGGCACTGCGCATGCGCGTGTGCTCAAAGCGCGCGCACGCCAATGAGGCACGGCCATGCGGTGCGGGAGGAAGCGAACCGGCGGTGAGGTAATTTAGAACCCACCCCTGCAGTATAGGTACTTCAGAGGTTTGCAGAAAGAGAACTCATTTTCTTGTTCTAAAGGGAAATATAGAACTGAAATGAAATGTTAAGAACCACTGTTTTCCAGCCACTATTTTTCAAAGAAATTCAATATTGAAAAGGAAGCGTGAGAACCTTTCAGGACATTTTATATTAAAAAAAGAAGAGCGGGAACACCCTCAGGAAAGCATGGCATTAAAACAAGAATTACAGTTGTACACTCAATCGACTGTTTGACATTTTGCCTGCCTTGATTTTAATCCATAGTTGCTATTTCCTGCTTCCTGCTCAATTCCAACCCTTATACGTGAATATGAAAAGGTGTTCATTTCTGCTGATGAACACTTTCTCGATTATATTGCTATGGCTGGAGCTGGAATTATACATAAACTGAAATAATTGCTGTTCATTAAATACATCCCAATTTTTTCCATCAGTCCTCTTAGAATCAGCAAATCATAAAGCTAAAGGTGACACCCATAAGTCAATGGAAAATTCCCTTGAGACCATGAAACTCACTGCTACACCTGTATTTTTAATGGAAATCTTGTATATGGTTAGAAAATAAAACTAGCACCTGGCTACATTCTACTATTCTATTTGAAAGTGTACCCATTTTCTCAGAAACAAATAATAATAGGAGAGGAGTCATTACAAAGCTTCTTGGGAGCTAGAGCAGATTGTGCATAGCATTGGGGGTAGGGATATCATGGGATTGGTTCCCCTCACCTTAGATCAGGGGTGGGTTCTAACTTACCTCGCTGCCGGTTTGCTTCCTCCCACGCCACGTGGCCATGCCTCATGGGCGCGCGCGCGCTTCGCACACATGCACAGTGCAAAAATAATAAAAAATCCCCCCCCAAAAAGCCAAAAACAAGATGGCGATGCATGCGCAGTGCCGGAAACTCGGGAAAAAAACCCGGAAAAAAATCAATTTAAAAAAATTCAAAAAAAAATTTCAAAAAAAAGATGGCAGCGTCCACGGACCGGCACTGTCCGAACCAGATCCATGACATCATCGTGACATCACCAGCGGGTTGCTACCGGTTTGGGCGAACCGGTCCGAACCGGGAGGAACCCACCTCTGCCTTAGATGTCACAACACATTCTCCAAATTCCAAAGTTGTCTTCAGTGGGCCTTTGCTATAGTCCAATCCTTGCTCAAAGCAATAGCAATAGCAATAGCACTTAGACTTATATACCGCTTCACAGTGCTTTACAGCCCTCTCTAAGCAGTTCACAGAGTCAGCATATTGCCCCCAACAATCTGGGTCCTCATTTTACCCACCTCGGAAGGATGGAAGGCTGAGTCAACCTTGAGCCGGTGAGATTTGAACTGCTGAACTGCAGCTAGCCTGCAGTACTGAAGTGAAGTAGCCTGCAGTACTAAAGCAGAATATCTTCAGGTACAGCAACTCTAAAGAAGGCTTCTCAAACCTGGCTTGAAACTCTCTGATGAAGGACAATTCATTTTCTATTTAGGTAATTGGTTCCAGCTTCAATCTGATTTTACCATTAATACCTTTTCTTAACTATAATGTATTTTCTGTATCTTAAATGTGTTTGTTCCTCGTCTGTTGTGTATAACACTCCCTCCTGGCACTTTTATCAATTTTCTTCTCCATAGTAAACTCTGATTGCTATTTCTACCTAGTTTCTTAGATCTTTTGTGTAATTGATTATTGTGACTGCTGTTGTCCAAGAGTTAAGAGAGAGCATATTCCACTCTATGGCCAAGTTTCATTCTTGGGCTACATGGAACTGGATAGGTAGGGTTTACACAGTGAAGACAGAAAACCATGGAAGCTCCTTGGTGACACTGAAAACAGATTCAGGATTAAGTGCCATATCGTATCATATCATAAATGAGTATGTGTTTTCTTATTTGCTCATCATCCTTTTTCTCCATTATATTATTCCTATTAGATTTCAAATTCAGGGTCCATAGACTGCACAATGTTTAGTTCGTGGTGATAGCGTGTTTGTTTTTTAGTTTTTCTATAGTGCCTTGAAAATGTTAGGTGTTAACTTCAACAGCTTTGTGTACCATGACTCATATTAAACATTAGTAAGTTTACTTCAGACTGATATTTAATACTATGCTTTTTCCCATGGGATTATTGCTTAGAATGATTACTAAGAGGTCCTAACCTTCTATCACTGATGAGATTAAGATTTTCAGTTGAGGATTAGATATATTTGCAGCACACTCTTAAAAAGTGTCTGGATTCTATTTTTCAATACCCCCTGTCTTTGTGCAGGAATATTTTCTTCCCAGCTGAATTCCTTACAAAAAAAGAAAAAAAAATCTTAACACTAAAGCAATGATGTTCTGCAAATTATACATCATATTTAAAGCAGAGAGCAATACAAAGTACATTTCATAGCCTGTCGTAACATTTTCACCACTCTAGCAAACAAATCATTGAATTTCATTGCTATTAAGAGATAATACATATAGCACTCAGAGAGAACAGACAGTGGGTCCTGACCAAGTCTTTTTATTACTAGCATTATAATATATATTAATATGCAATATTGGTTTGTTGACATCAATATCTTGTCTTTTTTAATGACCTTCTTAATTCCATGCTGACTTCTCTCCCTGAAATATGAATTACATATTTCTCAGCCTGGGCCTACACATTTGTCATTTGTTTTAAGAACCTTTCTAAAACAAATTACATCATTTGTAATTTGCTGCATTTATATGCATCACTTGAAAACTTCTGTCTCCTTTTCTTTTTTTCTCCCTCCTTAGTCCCAGCTGAGTTGTAAACTCCTTGGAGAAGAGATTTCATTTATAGTATACTGTAAGTACAAGTCATACTGGCATTCCCAGCTATATAATAAAGCCACTAAGACTGTTTTTATCTTCTGCTTATTGCAGTTGACTAAAGTTGCTTTCTAAACATACTGTCTAGGGAATGAGCCCTATTAATTAGATTCATTGGGACCTCCTTGTGTTAACATGTATTAGATTCCACAGGGACTAATTTCTAAAATATATTTAAAAAAGTACCGTGACTGATCTGCCCTTTGACAAAATCTAAGGATATCTCTGAATGAGCAAATCTTTTCCGAGGTTGATTTTGCACTGCAGCTAGAGGTACAAAATGTTCTGAAAACAGCTGTTTAGTTTGATATATGGTACTCATAGAGGAGAATATTTGTAGTTTAGTTCAATGTTAAAATGAGGGGCCCTTGGTTCCTGGATATCTTCATCCACAGAGACAGTGATAGCAAACCAGAAACACAACTCTACTGAAAAACCATTCACACAAACCAAGTACTCCACTACCAAAGTAACAACTCAACCTCCCTGAAAGGAAACTTGTAAGAACACTATTCAGATGACCACAAACACACTGCAGCAATCCTGAACATCAGAAATGCTGCTAAGTACTTGATAAGCTGGTGGTAGATCAGCACTCTTGTTGGTTGACAAGGGGCCCATTTCCCAGACTTCCATTGGCTCCTAAGCCTCGACTTAGGAGCTGAGGACTTGGCAGCACAAGTAAACAACAGCCAATGACTTAGCAACTGGCCCTCAACACCCCAATAAACAATTAAAAAGCCACACACAACCAGGCACCACATAAATACTATGCATAGAATAGCCCAAAGCTCACATTCTGGTGACCGAGAAGTTCCCTGAGGATGAGCTCCAGCATGAGTCTGAAAGTTTGGAAGACTAAACCTCTGGTCCCGGTGATTGGAACCTGCAACATTATCCTGGGACATGTATATTTGCCTTCATTCATGAGCTCAAGTACAGTATTACCAATTCAAATTCTCAGTTTAATAAACCTCTTATCTGACCTTTGTAGCAGGGGTGGGTTCCTCCCGGTTCGTACCGGGTCGCCCGAACCGGTAGCGAGCAGCTGGTGATGTCACAATGGTGTCATTGACCCGCTTTGGTTGGTGCCGGTC
Source organism: Thermophis baileyi (assembly GCA_003457575.1). NCBI lineage: Eukaryota > Metazoa > Chordata > Lepidosauria > Squamata > Dipsadidae > Thermophis > Thermophis baileyi. The sequence goes on from QLTV01002259.1 coordinate 1,304,147, forward strand.
CGTGGGCACCACCATTTTTCCCGAGGATTTTTGGCGAATTTTTGAAGTTTTGTGCCATTTGTGCTCTGCTGCTGCTTCGGAAATGGCCCTCCCGCCCGCCCCCGGTGTATGCTGACCTTTATTCTTCACCCAAAGCACAGCTGATCAGCTCCTCAGCTGTGTTTCGGGCCGATTATAGTGACCGAGCATGCGCGGAAGCAGAATTGCACCGGGGGAACGCGTGCGTGCGCGCAACATCACAATGCACACCGGTGGCGAAGGTAAGTGGAACCCACCCCTGAGCCACGCCCACAGAGTGGTAGTAGAAATTTTTGGAACCCACCCCTGCTTTATAGGCCCTGCACACTGATGAAAACAGTGTTAGAACATTTTATAGAATATAGTATTATTATTATTATTTTTATTAGAACATTTATAATTTCACTAAGATTCTGAAACCACGTTTGATTGTAAGGTTTTGTTAGCCTTCTTACTCTCCAATGTTCACAGGACTTAAATGTAGATTACCCAAGGAAGTGAGATAAAGTATACAGGCCAAAGATAGCTTCACTTTAGATAGCTAGAAATGAACATGGAATAAAAATTCCAACAACCAAGGCAAGTTACCAATTCTTCTGCAGTTTTTCAAACTAGTATAAATTTAACAAGTGGGCCTAGTAACATAGCATCATTCCAGTGAGCCAAATAAACAACTAACCAGCCATGCTTCTTTCCAGGATCTCCCATTTCCCTCTTTCTACTCAGTTTGCTCAAAAGTTGGCAATATCATTTTCAGATTCTCTCTTAAAATAAGGATGGGCAAGGGAGCACAAGACTTCTGGGAGGTGAAATAATGAATTTCGGAGTCTTTTTAAAGTCTGGGCAGCCATAACCAATCTAATAAATAAATAAATAGAAATGAAATGAAATGAAATGCTGAAACACTGAAGCTCAAACTTCACTGGTTACAGTAATATATGAGTATTATATAATTTTCAGCACTATTGCTTCATGCCAGGTCCAGTAATTTTAAAATATTTCATCATCACTGAATTGAGTTCGCACAGCTTGCTTATTTATTTGTCTATTCATTTTTCTCCAAGAGCTCAAAGCCCTTCCCCCCTCCCTTTCGTTCCTTCCTTCCATTTATACTATAGAGCAGGGTCTCCAAACTTTAACACAAACTTTAAGCACAGCTGGCTGAGGAATTCTGAGAGTTAAAGTCCCAAAGTCCTAAAGTTGCCACCAAGTTGTTCTACCCCTGCTGTAGAACCTACATGAGCCTCACCATTGATTTTAACTCCACCGTGTGAACTAAGTTAATTTGATGGCCCAAAGAAACCCTATGAGTTTCATGACTGACAGTGGACTTAAACCTGACTCTTCCCAGTCTTAGCCCAGTATGTCAACCACTCCACCACACTGATTGTAAACAAAAAGTTGCTGCTTCACCATTCAATGAAAATGTATCCAATTTTGAATGTTAACAAGAAAAGGTCACCTTTAAAAACCCAACAAATAAAGGGCCAAACATATTCTTTGTGAAAATTGCTGTTAGGAAAAGGGCAATTCATTGGAAACATTGTAAAATAATGTTTTTGAAACAGCTACAGTGGCTGGAAAAAGGTATCTAATAATTAGACAATATGATTCATTTTGTTGTTGTTCAGTCATGTAGTCATTTCTGGTTCTTTGTGACTTCATTAACATAATTTTGCCAGGAATACCTGTTATTAACTGGTTCTTTGAGTTCTTGTAAGCTCATGCTTGTATCATCAGTAATTGCATCTACCCACCATGTCTTCTATTGCCCTTTTTCAATTGTCTCTGACTTTTTTAACCCAAGGAGCAGGTTCTTCTCAATGATTGTTGCCTTCACATTATTATGCCTAAACCATTTAAGCTACCTAAGACTCATCATTTAATTCCACCCCCCCAATAATCAGAAAAGGGGACAAGTTAAAGGCTGCAATTTAAGATGCCACAGGCATTTTGCTACATCACCTGACCAGCATATATTGCAGGAGACAGTTGTCTCATTCTACCCAATGATAGAGCTGGTCCTACCATTAATACTGAACTGCTGTACAAATCATTGTTAAAGTGTTAATTGCCACAACTCCCACTCCCACAACTGGGAGTTTTATTTGCATAGTCATTTAGAGCACAACAATAATGAAAATTATCTTGAATGCATTTGGGTCAATATTAAAGGGGGGGGGAAATGACATTGCCATAGGTCTATACTATAGGCCACCCAACCAAACAGAGGAAGTAGATGAACTTTTTGCTAGTCAGCTAACTAAGGTATGTAGGAAGCACAACACAATAGTAATGGGGGATTGTAACTACCCTGACATCAACTGGGAGACAAACTCTGCACCAAGTGGAAGATTCAACAGGTTCCTAACAAACCTAGCAGACAACTTTGTTTCCCAAAAAGTAGAGAAGGGAACCAGGGGAAGGTCTATACTATAGGCCACCCAACCAAACAGAGGAAGTAGATGAACTTTTTGCTAGTCAGCTAACTAAGGTATGTAGGAAATACATCACAATAGTAATGGGGGATTTTAACTACCCTGACATCAACTGGGAGACAAACTCTGCACCAAGTGGAAGATCCAACAGGTTCCTAACAAACCTAGCAGACAACTTTGTTACCCAAAAATAGAGAAGGGAACAAGGGG
>QLTV01002259.1:1314163-1327162 GCA_003457575.1 Thermophis baileyi
AAATATAAATATAAATATAAATATAAATATAAATAAATATAAATATAAATATAAATATAAATATAAATATAAATATAAATATAAATTTAAATATAAATATAAATATAAATATAAATATAAATATAAATAAATAAATTGGGTTGGGAACATTATCTTACTTGGTTAGACTATTTATCCATCAACCTCTGCAATATTGTCTACTATATCTGACAGAGACACTCCAGGATCTCTGCATTTTTCCCATCCCATGCTGCTAGAGATATTCTTGATTTATGATAGGTCCTTACTTTACCAGTGATAGCCAAACTCCAAGTTTGATATGTGCAAGATTCATATTTTTTTTAACATGTCTTATTACTGAAAGTTCTCTAGAGCTGCTAAATGACACTATAAACTCAGAATGAGAAGTTAAAAGAATAGTCTAAGGATGTGCTGGTGAATGCTGTTGAAGTGGAAACTGGGAGAAAAAGCCAGCTGTGCAAGCAGCTGAGGAGTGGGATAATGATCTCCTTGCAAGATGCTTAAGAGATGTACTCAGTTCAAAATAGATTGTTGCTTGTATTGTGCTAGATTGTTCACCCCGAGGACATTCACACTGATCAGAAAGAAAACAGAGTCTGTGGTACCTTAAAGACTAACACATTCACGATTCTATCAGCTTCATGGGAATAGAAAAAGAAGTCAGTATCTGCCTTGTTGACTATAAAAATAAACTTTGATTATGTCAACCATGTCAAGCTGTGGAAAATGCTTAGGAAATGGGAATCCAAGAACATCTCACTGTTCTCAAGAATTGCAGAACTGCAGGAATTTATATAGAAGGCAAAAGTACAGATAAATGTGGTGAAAGAGACTCCAGCAAACATGGTGGATTCACTCCAGGAAAGGAATGACACCAGGCTCTATGCTTTTTCCTTAGAAAATCTATCTATTATATTGAGAACTATATGTATATATAGATATAGAAGTATATACTGTACATTCTATCTCCAATAGAATATATATTGAGGGAAGCTGAAATCAACTTCCCTCAATATATATCACAGTGGTCATATACATATACATATGCATATAAATATACACCAATCCAGATGTGGGTTCCTCCCAGTTCGGACCGGTTCACCCGAACCGGTAGTGACCCACTGGTGATGTCACAGTGACATCACGGATCTGGTTCGGTCGGTGCCTGTCCGTGGGCGCCGCCATCTTTTTTTTATTATTTATTAATTAATTAATTTATTTTATTTTTTGAATTTTTTGAATTTTTTCCGTTTTTTTCTTCTTCTGCGCATGTGCAGAAGCCGAGTTTCCAGCACTGCGCATGCGTCGCCATCTTGTTTTTTGAGGGAATTGTTTTGGGATTTTTCGGCACTGCGCATGTGTGCGTACGCAAAGTGCGCACGCAGCCACGAGGCGCGGGAGGAAGCGAACCGGCAGTGAGGTAAATTAGAACCCACCCCTGCACCAATCCATATTGGTTTTATGGAAATGTTTGTGTTGTGATTTTGTATTCAATAGAATAGTGGAAATGAATTATGTAAAGAGGCTCAGAATTCTGTTATAACTCTCTCAAAGTTGAACAGAATGGAATCAAAATTGGTGTTTGAGGATGGTGAAGCCAGTAAAAGAAAGACTGTGTTCAAAATGGGCTATGGAGAAAAATCCCCAAACATCCAAGGGATCCCTTACAAGCGAATCAGTGGGCAGTGCTCAGAGTATTAGTCATTGTTCAGTCTAAGCTCCCCCCCCCCCACTTCCCTCCTTCCACTTGATCCAGAATGGAACATCTGTAACCTATCTGGGGTTTCTCAGTGCACATATACACACAAATGGATGCAACACACAACATAGGTGTGCACATATACACACAAATAGAGAGATGTAAGAACAGAAATACACATACAGAGAAGCAACATAGAATCAAAGGACTGGAAGGAACTGTGGAGATCTAGTACAACCACCTGCCCAAGACAGAAGTCCTTCTATACCATCCCCGACAAGTGGTTCTCCAGTCTTTTCTTGAAAATTTCCAGTGATGGAGCACCTACAACTGCAGGAGGCAAACTGTTCCATTGATTAATTGTTCTCATTGTCAACTTTTCTTTAGTTCCAGGTTGGATTTCCCTCTGATAAGCTTTAATCCATTGCTTCATGTCCTGTCTTCAGGTGCTTTGGATAATGTCAACCCCCTCTTCTCTGTGTCTACCTCTCAATGACTGGAAGACAGCTATCATGTCACCCTTAATCCTTCTGTTTGTTAAGCTAGATATATATACAGTAGTTCCCTTAACAGTCCACCATATAGTTTTAGCCTCCAGACCCCTTATTCACCTCCATCTTTTTTTGAATCATGGCAACCAGAACTGGATGCAGTATTTCAAGTATGGCCTCACTATGTAGTATAGTATGCTGCTATCACTTCATGTGAATGCTATCCTTCTGTTGAAGTAATATAGGACTGCATTGACTTTTTGGCAACTGCAACACACTGCTGTCTCTTACTTAAGTGGTAGTCTACTGGGATTCTTAGATCCCTCTCACAGTTACTACACATACAGATTAACAGAGTTGGAAGGGACCTTGTAGGTCCGTGATGGCGAACCTATGGCACGCGTGCCACAAGTGGCACGCAGAGCCATATCTGCCGGCACGGAAGCCATTGCCGTAGATCAGCTCCAGCGCGCATGCGCACGCTGGCCAGCTGATTTTCAGCTGGCCATGCCCCCCTCCCCTCCCAGAAGTCTCCAGCGGCCCGTTTTGAAGTAAGTAAAGGGCTCGCGCGGAGGCTCTGGGAGGGTGTTTCTGGCCTCTGGGGAGGTGGGGGAGGACGTTTTTGCCCTCCCCAGCCTCCAGGAAAGCCTCTGGAGACTGGGGATGGTGAAAACCGGGCCTTCCAGGTCCACCAGAAGTTCGGAAATGGACCATTTCCAGCTTCCGTAGGGCCTCCGGGGGGGGAGGCCGTTTTCGCCCTCCCCAGGCTCCTAGAAAGCCTCTGGAGCCTGGGGAGAGTGAAAAACGGGCCTTCCGGTCCCACCGGAAGTTGGCAAATGGGCCGTTTCTGGCAGGGGTGGGTTCTGGCTTACCTCGCTGCCAGTTCGCTTCCTCACGCTTCGCGCATGCGCCTTGCGCGCCAGGCAGGTGCATGCGCAGTGCTAAAAACCCAGCTTCTCCGAATGCGCAGAAGCAAAAAACAAGATAGCGGCGCCATAGGCCAGTTCGGGGACCCGAAGAGAGAGCCAGTTCGGGGACGTGTTCGCTGCCAGTTCAGCGAGCAGGGGGAAATTCCCGCTGCCGGTTCTATAGAGCCGGTCCGAACCGGCAGGAACCCACCTCTGGTTTCCGGCCTCTGTAGGGCCTCCAGGGGGGTGGGGAAGGCCGCTTTCACCCTCCCCAGGCTCCTAGAAAGATTCTGGAGCCTGGGGAGGGCGAAAAACAGGCCCACCGTACCGTGTGCCAAAAGTGGGGGGAACACGGGGGGGTTTGCATGTGCATGCATGGGGGGTGGGGCGTATTGAATTATGGGTGTGGGCATGCGCGCGCGTGACCCTCCCCCCCCGTGCTCCCCCGCTTTTGGCACGTGACGGCAAAAAGGTTAGCCATCACTGTTGTAGGTCATCTAGTCCAACCCCCCCCCCCAAGCAGACCCTATACCATTTCTGACAGATGGCAGTCCAGTCTCTTCTTGAAAGCTTCCAGTGACGAAGCTCCCACAACTACTCACTCCTTTTGAGCCTATTCTATACCTGTGCATTTGGGGTTTTTTTCCTGCCTAAGTGCAGGATCTTACTTTTCTCACCACTGAACTGCATGTTATTGGATAGAGCCCAATGCTCAAGTCTGTCATGATCTTTCTGAATCTTCCCAAGTGTCTATCTTCCAAACTGTTTGCAATTCCCCTCAGCTTGGTGTCATCTGCAAATTTGATGAGCTCCCCTTCTATTTCTTAATCTAAAATATTTACGAAGATGTTGAAGAGCACCGTGCCCAAGACAGAACCTTGAGCTACTCCACTCCATGCTTCCCTCCATGTAGATGGAATTTCATTAGGGCTACACACTGAGTACAGTTGATCAGCCACTTGCAAACCCATCTGATGCAGTGGTGGGTTTCTACCGGTTCGCCCCGGTTCAGGCATACCGGTAGCGGCGGTGGTGGGAGGCTCCGCCCACCCACCCGGACGTCATCACAGACACTTTGCGCATGCACAGAAGTGGCGCGCGTGCACATCTCCGAACAGGTAGCAAAGGTAAGTGAAACCCATTACTGATCTGATGGTGTTACTATCTATCCGAAACTGTTCCATCTTCTCCTATATATGTACTCACCTTAATCAGACCTTCTCAGACACACAGACACAGATGAGGGAGTCTCCCACTGATGATTCACATCTGACCCATCACAAGACCCATTACAAGACTCTCACTTGACACACCCACACCTAACTCATTACAAGACCTACTGACCACATGAAGCCCTTATAAACAGAAGAACACTGACACCCCTTAAACTCCGATGAAGATGTTACCTAGCCTGGTAACTAAGCCAACCCACAAGCTTGGAGAATGAACCTTCAGCATCATCATATACCCGAGCTACAGATATTTGCCATTATTTCACATAGACACAAAGGCAATATTTATTTTATTATTACATTTATATACTGACCAAGTCCCAATGATTTGGGACACAACACATGCATAATATGTGTACATCTTGATTGGTCTCTGGGGAAAAAGTGCTTGCGTGCTCAACCAGGCAGATTACTTTTTTACACAGGAGAAAACAGTCATCTTCTCTGGACACTGCTGAGAAAAATGTTGAAAGGAATTTCAGAAATCCTACTCAGCATGCCTCTCTTAGCGTATTGGGTGATGTATTTCCTTCTTTTAGAACATGGGGAAGAATATCCAAAATATAGCCCTGGCAAATAATTTCTGGCAAATCTTTTCTATCTCTTATTCTGTATAAGAGAACTGGCACGAATGTTGTAAGTCGCTATGAGTTCACTTGATTTGAAGGCAATTTTACATTTAAGTATTCTTTGACTATAACTACACTCCTTATATTTTGCAATCTAAAAATAATTACCCTTGGATTTTGAATGTACATGAGTTCTAATTATTATCTCTACAATTAAGCACATATTTTTTGTCCTCGCGTTACATTAACTTTTTATAGGAAAGCAATTTTCTAAAGAAAAATTAAGACAATATTTACACACATACACACACACACACACACACACACACAGTATACATGCACACAAACTACCCTTGGGCTATTTGATTGTAATTACAGATTTTGTGTAAATTTAAAGATGTCAGAAGATGCTGTGCTGCCAAAAGACCTGCAAATATTTTGTTTTGTTAAGGTTTTGAAATTTTACAATTATTATTTGTGTACAATTTCTTAGAGACGATCTTCATTTATGTTATATAAAGAAGGAAGTCTTGCTTCAATTCCTTCGGCAGGATAGGAATTTCTCCTGTACTGCTGTTGTCTGAAGGTGACCTTGAAGTGCAAAAGCTGGTGCATGCTACTGAATCAATTGATGTCACTATCAAATATTGACCACAGCTTGCAGCAATGTACTGTTGTCATTTGTGTAAAAGGTATTCTTTCCTTTCCACTCACTACCAAAGCTGTAGAAAATGAAAAGCATTGGAAATGCCAGAAATCTTGTTCTTAATTTCATCACTTCCCAAGACTCTTAAAATTGGCTAAATGAGCAGATTTATATCGTTTGTGTGGTGTTATCTGCACAACTTCTGTTTTGTAGAAAATCTTTTGTTGCTATTCTTCTATTAACCTTTTCATTTTAAAAAAAAATTCTAGCAGATATGTTTTTTCCCTGTGAGATACTGCCCTCTTGTGTGTCTGTTACACAGATCTCAGACTTAGCCTATGTCAGCAAAAGATAAGCAAAGCAGATATCCCCTGTGAAACAATGAATGCAAAGGAGATTCAAATAGAGGGTATATTGTATGAAGAAGGATGTATATAGAATCTGATAAATAGGCAGCATAAAATTATTGCACCTAATCAACCAATCAGTCAATCCATCAACTTTAGAGGGGGGGTGGGGAAATCATAAACAATGTTTAAAATCCTGTATCCATCTAAATTATATAAAAACAATTGATTATACTAACACGGCTGAAACAAGCAAAGGTTAAGCCATGATCACCAACCATGAAACCACAATTCTGGCTAATTTTTGCCTTCTCTTATATTGCCAAGGCTTCCCGTGTTGTAAAATATCATAGTAGAATAATTAAGTTTATCAAAATAATTCCAATACTATTTTCAGTCAAAGAAATATGGTTGTTTCATATTTTGCATTTCAAAATCTCCACATTCAGTCTACATTTGAAAATTTGGTTCTATATACACAGTATCAAAATATTACATTTAGATAAGTCTACTACTGTCAGGACACTGCAGCCTAAAATATGTTTTCCCCTCTATTGCATCCAAAATATGCTATTGAAATTACTGGTGTAATTAATTACTCATGTTTATTTGCAGAAGTTGCCATGAGTTTGAGCTTCAATAAACATGAATAATTATAGCATAGCTCACTTTCTGTCATGTTTTCCTGCCTAATTAATGTTGACTTATGTTCTTTCTAAGGTGTCATAAATAAGACTCAGAGGTCCATATTAGCACTCTACTTCACCATGATACATATAAGAGCAATAAGCTTGTACTGGATTAAAATTATGGGGGTTTTATTCAGAAATTAAGACTCTAGATCTGGTATGTTTCTTGTAAAGCCTTTTCAGAGAAGGCAAGCAGAGACATATTATAGTTTTGAATATGCACCATCTGTGAAATTCTCTAGCAGTCAGGTAACAAATTGCACAGAATCCCTGGAGTAAAAAATGCAGCCAGTCTTTGTCAATAAATAACTTAGAGAATGTGGAAAGATAAGAACATTGTTAATAAATATTTTCTTAGCCTTTCACTTTCTCTAAGTATGATATGACTCTGTCTGCATTTATTTTAATTCCCCATTTTATCCTTATAGCCCTCCTGCAAGTTTGGTTGGACTTGCTAGGACATTCATTCATAATCTAGAGCAGTGGTTCCCAACGCGGGGCCCATGCCCGACATTTGGTTTTTAATGGGGGCAATTTGATTTTTAATGGGGGCAATTGGAACCTTGTTTAAACCAAGTTAATGGCCTTTTAGGCTTCCTCCATGTGAGTAGGAGTTCACTTTTTGAATAGTAAGAATTATATGTCCCGGGGGGGGGGATCCGGATTTTAGTAGGATTTTAGAGATGCTTAGGTGGGGCATGGCCAAAAAAGGTTGGGAACCACTGATCTAGACTCTTCTGCACACTATACAACATTGAAGAAATCATATACTTGTGTCTTGTTGTGATACTGTGGAACTTGTAGAGGTCTTCACAAGCTGGTTAATTAACTTCTGCCTCCATGGATGCTCCTGAGGAAATATTGAAGATCTGGTTTCATAGCATTTCTTCTGCATCTAAAGGACAGAAGATTGTTTCTCATCACCAAGAACTCCTGCCTAAACCTCCTGATGCCTCCTAATACTCAGAGGTTCTCCTTTTTCCTGAAGTTACCATATTGTGCCTTTTTGTCATCCCTCTTCTCCTTTACAGTTGATTTGAGGTGCAACTATGCCACTGCTCTACAAGGTAGAGGCCAGGTCTTTTCCCTTAATCATAAGAACAAGCATAGCAGAAAAAGCAAGAAAAGACAGTAGACCACTGGTTCAGCCTTTTTTGGATTTTTTTTTCTCTACTTTTGATCAGCTTCATAGAATATTGGTCTACTCCAAAAATTTGCTTGGCTCCCAAAAAAGGAAAAAAACCCAGAAGAGTATAATTTGGAGCATTTGGGAGCAAAAATTGTGGCTGTGTAGAAGTGTTCCAAATACAGCATTTCAAATTACACTGGGACCTTACTTTCTGGATAACAGGGTAGAATTGTTTAGAATGTTTTTTAATTTCCATGGTTCTTCTTCAGCCTTTGGTATCTCTACAGAACAGATCCTTTTCCTCCTGTCTGCATATATGTCAATATAAATACACAACTTTTATATTATATATTTTGCAAATCAGACAACCCAGCATTTTTAACCATTCTACATAGACTTGGTTCCATACCCTTTATCATATGATCTGCTCTGAAGCCTCCCTCCCAACTTTGCCATACCCTTTTAAATTAAGAGATCTAGAACTGGACATAGTCATTCAAATAGAGTCATAACGTAAAATTACTTACTGTGATTGTGTGCAATGCTTCTGTCAAGGTGGCCCAAGATTGGGAGTTGTTACTGATGACGAATTCTAAATTGATGTTCTGTGAATTATAGGAGACATTATAGCTGAAAAGGCAGCTGGATAATGGAATTGGACTGATGAATTTTTTTTCTGGATCAAGAAGAAATCTTGAGATTATTCATATGTACTCTGGACAGATGATTTTTGTGAGTAGATGGCAGAAACTGATGTGATCAGCTGGGAGTCATACTATTCCATCATGCTCTGAGACATTAATGTAACCTTGTATGAACTCGAAATTTTTTCAAACTTCATCTTTTTAATCACTTTGGAGTTTATTTATTTTTTTCCTTGTTAAAGATTGAAAAACTTTCAAAACTGCAAATCTGATATTCACTGGGTGAATTCATTTAAAAGAAAGAAACTTATGTCTTTAAAGTTTTGTAAGAATTTTCATTTTTGCAATATACATCAAAAGGTTAATTATATTGCTGATTTTAGAAAGCTTTTGAATGGATTTAGGGTTCAGATGAATTTGAATTAAAGAAAGACTTTGAAGTTAATTAAATGGATGCTCTATTGTGGGACAAATTCTTCTGTTTATATTTCAAGCTGTTAATAAAACTTTGAAGATTGGACACCAGAGGGCACCCAATGGCTACTTTAAAGGAAATGTTTGAAGTTTGGGTCCAAGAGGTTCTTGAGCTATTTAACTCTATAATGGAATAAAAAGTTGTTATTGAAGAGGAACAAGTTCCAATGAATAAAATTGAAATGGACTTTAAGATGGATTTAAAAATTACAACTCACAAGAAAGAGATGGTAATATAGTGTTTACAAATGGAATTGGATGATGACCTAAACATTAAAAAAAAACCAATAAGCCAAAAGAGTAATATGGATTACCTTCTTTTATTGAAATATAAGGAATTTACTGGAGTGATTACACTGAAGTTACAAAAGGTCTTTGATAACTTTGAGTGAAGAGATAAAGAGTGTGAGAAAGCAGATGTTGGAATTTTACAGATAATCTTCGACTTACAACCAGAATTCTGCCAAAATTTATGTTGCTAAGTGAAACCTTTGTTAAATTAGTTTGCCCAATTTTACAACCTTTCTTGCTACAGTTGTTAAGAGAATCACTACAGTTGTTAAGTTAGTAACATGGTTGTTAAGTGAATCTGGCTTCCCCATTAATTTTGCTTCTCAGAAGGTCACAAAAGTTGATCACATGACCCCAGGACATTGCAATCATCATAAATATGAACCAGTTGCAAAGCATCTGAATTTTCACACTTACCAGTTGTAAGTGTGAAAAAAGTCACTTTTTTTAGTGCTGTTGTAACTTTGAATGGTCATTAAATGAACTGTTGTAAGTCAAGGACTACCTGTATTCATGGGGCAAAGATCACTGGGAAAAGTAAGAAATAGAAAATTGATTTATTTGATCAGTGTTAAAATAATGGTTTGCTAACTCTGGTAATTCTAATAATCAGCAAAACCACTGCAAATTGTGGTCACATGACCACAAAATGCCACAACTGATCATAAAGCTGACCCATGTGATATGGAGTCATGTGACTATGGGGGAGGCACAACCATTTACATTGGCTGGCTGGGGGGTTAGGGTTGGTATTAGAGTTAAGCCATAAAGCACCTGTTCCATGGCCATTGTAATTTCAAATGGTTGTAAACTGACTGATCCTTAATGAAGGACGATCTGTTTTCATCCTATTAAATTCATGTAGCATATTCTATTAGTAGACTCATGTAAATGGTAGTAATATAGAGAGAGGACAATGTGAAAGTTTCATATTTTTGAAAGAAAATTTTTAACTAGATTTGTATGTGTATAAGTATGTATACATACACACACACACACACACACACAAAATTAAAAGTTCCTAAGTTAAGTTTACTACACATATTGTTACTACACATATTTGATGGTCAGAAAAACAAATATCAAACTCATCAAATTTCTACTTTGTAACAGCCAAGTTAATTATTAAATGGTCTAGTCATTTGCTGGAGAATTTGGAACTATTTGTACCCAGTTCTAAATTGAAGGCATTCATTAAATATCCTTATAAAAATATTTTTAAGACTTAGAGCTGGAATAGTTTGCATTTGCATGGAGACTACAACAGAGGGCGCTAATGGAACATGCAAAGAGCTCTGAAAAGAACTGGTCATTTAAAAAAAAATAGGACAGTCTACAGCAGGGGTCTCCAACCTTGGCAACTTTAAGACTTGTGGACTTCAACTCCCAGAATTCCTCAGCCAGCTTGCTGGCTGAGGAACTCTGGGAGTTGAAGTCCACAAGTCTTAAAGTTGCCAAGGTTGGAGACCCCTGGTCTACAGTATGTCTTTAACTCAGCCTTTGTTTATTCCCATCTGTTTGTCCAGGAAACTGATGAATATGTTGTGACAATAGTTACTGTTATGATGCATCCATAATGGCTATATTTTAAGATAACTAAAACAAAAGCAACATGTATAGAAATTACCCATTGCCCTATGTTTAAATCAGATATACAGTATAATGATTGTTTATGTTAGCTTCATTTAATTTTTAGATTATGTAAATCCTTGGGAAATTGTATATGTTGTGTATTTTACAGTATATTTATAGTATAGTATAGTATAGTATAGTATAGTATAGTATAGTATAGTATAGTATAGTATAGTATAGTATAGTATAGTATAGTATAGTATAGTATAGTATAGTATAGTATAGTATAGTATAGTATAGTATAGTATAGTATAGTATAGTATAGTATAGTATAGTATAGTATAGTATAGTATAGTATAGTATAGTATAGTATAGTATAGTATAGTATAGTATAGTATAGTATAGTATAGTATAGTATAGTATAGTATAGTATAGTATAGTATAGTATAGTATAGTATAGTATAGTATAGTATAGTATAGTATAGTATAGTATAGTATAGTTATTTTACAGTATATTTATAGTATAGTATAGTATAGTATAGTATAGTATAGTATAGTATAATTCAGTTTATTAGAACATTGATTTTTTGTTTTAAGGTATTTCCTTAAATACTGACCAAATTATTTGTGTTTTCCATAGGTTTCTTCTTTAATTTATTTTTCTGTATTATTTGGGGGGGAAAACATATATAAACATTAAAAAGAATGATGGAATAATACGTATAAATATTCATTACTCATTATTCACTTCGTCTTACAGGTTAGGCCAGGCCTGGGGTATCAAACTCAAGGCCCACGGGCTGGATCTGGCCCACGGGGTGCTTAGATCTGGCCTGCGGGGCTGCCCTGGAAACAGTGAAGGACCGCCCCGTGGTGCTTCTGCCAGTGAAAATGGAGCTCAGGAGGGCCACGCGAGTGACATCAAGCTGGCCATGCCCCCTGGCCACCCCCCCCCCAGGCTCAAACACAACCCTGATGCGGCCCTCAATGAAATTGAGTTTGACACCCCTGGGTTAGGCAATTAATTTGTTCGCATTTAAATCAGTTTACCTAACTTAAAAAAATAGATCAGAGGTGGTTCCTGCCGGTTCGGACTGGCTCTCTCTATATATTTTCCCCCGCTCACCGAACCGGCAGCGATGGCTGGCTGGACACGCCCCTGAACCGGCTCTCTCGGCAGCGCCGTAGGTGCCGCCATCTTGTTTTTTGCTTCTGCGCATGCGCAGAAGCTGGGTTTTTAGCACTGCGCATGCGCACCCACGCGGCGCGTGAGGAAGCGAACTGGCAGCGAGGTAAGCCAGAACCCACCCCTGAAATAGATACATATAATTTAAACATGCAAGGTTGTATACACATACCAAAGTTCTCTCAACTAGCTATAGAATCTTGCTCAAATATAGAAAAAGCTCTTCATACTCTTTTGTAATCAGTAGAAAATAGATTTATTTCTGATTTTATAGCCGTCCATATCATTAATCTATCATCAAAAGAATATGAGCATTTACAAAACCTAGCACGACTTCCAAAACAGAATTTATATGAGATAACCACTAGCCAAAATAAAAACATTAAGACACAAGACAACTTTATGTGTTTTGTGTATCTGTTTTCCAGGACTTAAATGAACTTTTCAATTTTTTCCTGAAAATTTATTAAATGCCATCAAATCAGTGTCAGCTCTTAGTGACCACATAGATATTCTCCAGGCCAACCAGCCCCATTCTGTCTTTTATGCACCCATTGCCACTGTAACTGAATCCATCCACCTTGCTATTGATCATGCTCTTTCTTCTCTTTCCTTTCATGTTTCCCAGCATTATAGACTTGCGGAGTCCTTGGTGCTCTCTGAGTTTAGTTGTTTGCTTGCAGACATTTCACTACCTAACTAGGTAACATCATCAGTGCATTATAGATTTCTCCATAGAGCTAGGTCCTGACATATTATGTTTGAAGGATGATACTTTTAGTCTTGCCATTTGTGCCTTGCCTGAGAACTTAGATTTGATTTGTTAGTTATTCATTTGTTTGTTTTCTTGATTATCCACAGTATTTCCAGGAGTCTTTTCCAACACCCTCCTTCAAAACAGTTTTATTTTATTTATTTATTTGTTTGTCAAACATGTACAAGATAGCAGGTATAGGTATAAAAATAAACATAATCAAAGTGAATATAGATAGATGAGGACAATAGGACAGTAGGACAGGGACGGTAGGTACGCTGGTGCGCTTATGCACGCCCCTTACAGACCTCTTAGGAATGGGGTGAGGTCAACGGGGGACAGTCTAA
>QLTV01002259.1:1336160-1355363 GCA_003457575.1 Thermophis baileyi
TATGCTAAAATGCTAGAAGGAGCATAAAAACTATTACAAATTAATAAGAAGCAAAGACAGAACAGAAAGAAAAAAATGCAGAATGAAAGAATAAAAAGCAATAGACGGAAGCTGCTTTTGATTTCCTGTGCAGCAAACATAAATTCAGTGACAGTTATCTCTTATTCTGTGATTATAAAAGAAAGCACAGTCTTTTTTCTAATCATCAAAACCACAAATTATAAGTGCATTGTTTTCCATTTGCTTCAAAAAAGTCTATAAGGAGATTCCAGTCAACCATAAAGGAGCCGAGGTGGCGCAGTGGTTAGAGTGCAGCACTGCAGGCTACTTCAGCTGACTGCTAGCTGCAGTTCGGCGGTTCAAATCTCACCGGCTCAAGGTTGACTCAGCCTTCCATCCTTCCGAGGTGGGTAAAATGAGGACCCAGATTGTTGGGGGCAACATGCTGACTCTGTGAACCGCTTAGAGAGGGCTGTAAAGCACCCAAGCAGCAGACCCTACACCATTTCTGACAAATGGCAGTCCAGTCTCTTCTTGAAAGCTTCCAGTGATGAAGCTCCCACAACTTCTGAAGGCAAAGCTGTTCCATTGGTTGATTATTCTCACTGTCAGAAAATTTCTCCTTATTTCCAGGTTGAATCTCTCCTTGATCAGTTTCCATCCATTATTCCTTGTCTGGCCTTGGAATCTGACTATTTACTATAAGTGATATTGTAAAGAGTCATATTGTGTTGCTAGGAGAATTATTTTGAAAGTTTGGGAAAGCCATACAGATAGCTGCTGCCTCATTTAGTAACCATTCACAGTTACGATGGTGATCAAAAAGGAACTTTGCAGGTCTGTAAAGTAAAGGAAAGCTGATGTAAGATAGTAAGCACAATCATGGTTTCACTTAGCAACCATTTTGCTTAATGACTGAGTTGCTGGCCCTAATTGTGGTTGCTAAATGGAAACTATCTGTGGCAGTCATGATATTAAGATTTACATTCAAGAGATATGTGACTTATTTTGTTTTGAAAAGACAATTTTATCTACTAATAAAAATATTTATTTTTCCTCTGTGGCATGATGAATATATATATAATTAATCTTAGGCAATCATTAGTTGTTATAAGGTGTATTTAGAAATCTGTTTCTAAATATTACTTAACCAATTAGCACTTAATAGCACTTAGACTTATATACCGCTTTACAGTGCTTTACAGCACTCTCTAAGCGGTTCACAGAGTCAGCATATTGCCCCCAACAATCTGGGTCCTCATTTTACCCACCTCGGAAGGATGGAAGGCTGAGTCAACCTTGAGCCGGTGAGATTTGAACCGCTGAACTGCTGAACAGTCAGCTGAAGTAGCCTGCAGTACTGCACTCTAACCACTGCGCCACCTCGGCTCTTTGAGCTAGAGTGTCACTGAAAATTAAATTTAAGAAATTCAGATTTAAAGATTTCTGCTGACTACATTAGTCAGGGTTCCAAAATTATCCCCAGAGGAAACTTAAAAGCATTAGATCACATTATGGGCTAATGAAGTGTAAAATTTCAGTATAATGACACAATTTTGTTTCTGCCAATTTGACATAATTTATCTACATGTAGAAAAGCTTCAGGGAAGCCCTTACCATAAAGCTAAAGTCAAGTCCAAGGAGATACTTTTTAATATCAATGAAATAATTATGATTGCCTGGCACCTACATGGTCCTGATCGTATTATATGCTTAATTGGGCCAATGGGAGACTATAACACTATAACTTAATCAACTAAACCTGAAGACTCTCAAAAAGGGGTTCATTTTATCTCCAAACAGCCCTTGTTTATTTGTAGGGCTCAACTAACTCCTCACAGTCTGCCATATCATCCAAATGCCACAAGGTCAGTTGCCCTATTCCTAATATCTAGTATCTCAATGAAAACTGATGGGGTTGAAGCATGATTCTCTCCAAATCCCAGTTTTCATTTTGAAACGTAAATTTGGATCCCATGGAGGTCATAGAAGACATCTTCCCAACACCTTCCCAAGACTTCATAATCAAACTATTTAATGCAAGCTCTTCTCCACATCCATTTCCAAACAATTTGTACATCAGAAGTAACAAGATGAAACAATACATAAGAAATAATCTCATTAAAATTTCAAGCAAGGATGACTAGGCAGTATTTGATGCAGCAGATATACAACTCCAAGAATCATTGGATTCTACCGTTCTCACTAAGCTAATTTTCTTCTTCTAAACAACTATTGCTGTTATTTTTAGCCAAAGTACACTACTGTGTGTGTGTGCACATGTGCTTGACTTGAAAAAATGGTCAAAAATTAAACACAAGGCTCCTTAAAGCATTAAACCAATCACTATAAATATTTTATTCACCGCCACAAAACCTTGACAAGTTATGCTGACATCAAACTCTGCTAGTTTGTTTGGCTAAAATTAATGTGCTTTTAAAAAAGGTATTTATTATTTTTACAGCATCTCCAAGCATCAACAACCAGAGTTTTACTGACATTAGTTTTCTCTGTAAGTTCCCCAAATCACTCTTAAAATAGAATGTAATGCTACTTTCTCTTTCTTTCCCCAGTATCTTTAGATATATGTGAACGTGCTTGTGAATGGACCATAGCATCCAGCTCATAAAAACCAGCCAAAACTAACATGCCAGCAAGATTTTACAGAAGACTTGTCAATTTTGGCCACATAAAGACGTTTAGAAGTTATACAGGTACCCCTTCCATTTTTTAGAGACGTTTAGAAGTTATACAGGTACCCCTTCCATTTTTTAGAGCCGAGGTGGTGCAGTGGTTAGAGTGCAGCACTGCAGGCTACTTCAGCTGACTGCTAGCTGCAGTTCGGCAGTTCAAATCTCACCGGCTCAAGGTTGACTCAGCCTTCCATCCTTCCGAGGTGGGTAAAATGAGGACCCAGATTGTTGGGGGCAATATGCTGACTCTGTGAACTGCTTAGAGAGGGCTGTAAAGCACTATGAAGCGGTATATAAGTCTAACTGCTATTGCTATTTATATACTGTATATATGTATATGCTGTCAATACTAGAGTGTTTGGGGATTTTTATTAGTCTGGGCCTCATGCTATAAGCCATAAGATCTCCTCTTAAAGGGGGCATTCTATAGCCCCCTTTAAGGTGGTTTATAAGCTATTGACCAGTAGGAGGCAATACATTATTTTTTGACATCATTGGGACTCTTCAGGTATAAGTATCCTTCATATTAAAATGGGTTGTGTGGTGCTTCCTAGTCAAGTCTCTTCCCAAGACAAAAATTAAATCTGATGAAGTAAAATGGGTCTGGGATAATTAAGGTATATGGTGATCTTGGATATACCTTACATTTTTTTAGAAGTCTTATCAACAAGGTGATACTGCTCAGACAGGTAAATACAGGTATCAACAGATGCAATCCTGAGCTGGGAGAAAAGCCTGAAATCCATTACCAAAACTAGTATCTCTTCCATGGGCCTTGAGAGAGTTCTCACAGTATCTTGATGGTGAGTTGAACTTTTGAGAAGAAGGCAATAGCAACAAAGTGCTACGTTGTTCTGTTTGCTTGCAGAATTCAAACTAGGAGAAGGTTGGCCACAGGTCAAGAATACAATTTACAATTTCATGCTAGAATAAGGAACAACTAACACAGGTAGAGCAGTAAGCTTATTTGAGTACTAGGACAAAGGTATGAGATATGAGATGGGTTTTCATCTAGTAGTCCTGAATCTGAGTTTTTCACCTGGCCTATTTTTGATTAAATATGTCTCTGTGCTTAAGAAACAAGGGGGCTTCTCTCCCCCTCTTCTGCTTTAGATTTCATCAAAGTCTCCTTTCTATTCAAGATATGTTATAGGTGAAAGGAGAGAGGTGGTTCTATCTTTATCTATTTGGTAAGATACTAAGTTTTCATTTTAAATACTGTATGATGAAATGATGCTTTTGCATTCACTGATAACTGGGTTAAGCCCATCCTCTGTAACACTACATTAAGTTCAGTATCTTTTAATGGGGTACCAAAATACAGAATTACAGAATTGGAAGGGACCTTGGAGGTTTTCTAGTCTAACCCCCTGCTCAAGCAGGAGATCCTATACATTACGGACAAATAGCTATCTAATCTCTTCTTTAAAATCTCTATTGTTGGAGCACCCACAACTTTTGAAGGCAATCCATTCCACTATTCTCACTGTCAGGATTTTTTTTCTTGGTTCTAGGTTGAATATTTCTTTGATAAGTTTCCATCCATTACTTATTGTCTTGCCCTCACATGCTTTGGAGAATAAGTTGTCCTCCTCTTCTTTGTGGCAGCCTCTCAAATATTGAAGACTGCTATCATATTACCCCAGTCCTTCTCTTTGTTAGACTAGACATACCCAGTTCTTGCATTGTTCATCATATGTTTCAGCCTCCAGACCCCCTAATCATCTTTGTTGCTCTTTTCTGCACTCTTTCTAGAGTCTCAATCAACATCTTTTTTTGTATTGTGGTGACCAGAAATGGACACAGTATTCCAAGTGTGGTCTTCCTTTCTCTACAAGTCTGGTCTCACTTTATCTATATTATTTCAAAACTCTATAATCAAAACTCTGTAATCAAAAGTATATTACTTAATAAGAGCTCCTGCTGAATTCAAATATCCAACACTGCTATTACTGTAAGATGTTATGATGCACTGACCTTCTCTTCTCTTCCTTCCATTAATTCCTTTAGTATATAATGTTGCATCAAGCTTATCTGATTTTTGACAGCCTCAAAGTGCAACTGCAAGAAAATAGCAGTACTTTCACTCCACGATGACTTCCTGTTGAAATCAGGTAGCCAATCATGTTAGTCTACATGATGACATCACAAAGATAACCACTGTGGAAACAAAGAATGCATTTCACATGGAAAGGTAACTGGGAAACCTGTCCCTCTACCATTCCAGCCCAGACATTATTAGGATGTTCAAAGCAGTTATCTCTTACTTTCATCAGGTGCTTCATGCCTCAAAGATAACACAATTCTCTTCCACAAGGCATTTCACATCATTCTGAACTTCCTATCTGGCAATTACAAATAGACAGAAAAGGATTCCATGCATGCATTGCACAGAAGCCTCTCCCAGCTCCTGGAATGAGACTTGAGAACTCAGAGCAAAGGAATGCAATAGCTTCCTTTTTAGAAGTATGAGCTTGTTTTGTGAAGCAACTTTAAAGGAGGGGTTTACACAAATGTATGTTAATGCCAAGTGTCTCTGTAACACTTTACACCAGGGGTCTCCAACCTTGGCAACTTTAAGACTTGTGGACTTCAATTCCCAGAAAGCTTTGCTGGCTGAGGAATTCTGGGAGTTGAAGTCCACAAGTCTTAAAGTTGCCAAGGTTGGAGACCCCTGCTTTACACTAAACATCATTCCCCTCCCCCTTTGCAAGGAATTGCTTTAAGGACTTGCTCTGAAGCACCATTTTGCTTTCCCCGTCTGAAACACTGCACAGGCCTAATTTTAAATGTCAGGTCTTGTATGTGAAATCTCTACGTAAATATAAAACAAAGTGGTCATTTTGAGGCCATTCCTTTTTCTTTCCCTTCCCCCCCCCCACCCTTTTTAGGCTGCATGTCTAAAATAAACTGCAGAATGAAAGGGATGAGTGTAACATGGGATACGGGATGTAAGAGACCCATGCAAGGAAGGTGCAGTTCACTCAGCACTTTTGTGCAATCTCCCTCAGCACGCTAAGCGAAGTGTTAGATGATACATTCAGACTCTTGAAGCTTCAAAGGGGGTCACTGAGCCACCTTAATCGGCCACTTCATTTCAAAGCAAGCCCTTTGGGTTTTTGTAAGAGCCTCGTTGGAAAGGCTTGCAATATTATTCTAAGATTATTGTAAGATTAACATCGCACTCTCCAATCAATGTATTCGTCTGCACTTTTCACTAGATCGTACACTAAATCACACCAGATAATGATAATAATAATAAAGGCCATTTTGCTCTATGCCCACAGAGCAGAAAACAATGTAACTGGCTTGATGAAGTGGGCTTCCGACATATTGTCATAAACTCTAACGTTCCCTTCAAAAATATTGTAAAACTTTGGGATATAGGACATTTTGCAGAAACTGGGTGGATATTTCTTATCAATAAATTGAAAACCAAGAAATCACTGAGTCTGCTTTCTAGAGACCTTAGACTTATTGCTATTGAGCAGTGTAGCCGAAAGCTATCTGCAATCATTTTCCTAGATCTTAAAAACAGTAGCAGACGAGCAGACATTCTCTTTTTTTAGCACATCCCATCAAATCCTGCATTTCAAAGTGCTTGCTGGATGCCAACAGTGGAGTTAACATGATTCCTAGTTCATTTACAGATAGTTCGATTATACATTTTAAAAAAAAAACCAATCAAACAATTTTTTAAAAGTCAGTTTGGTCTATCCTGAGGATACTTTCAGATGGATGTTTTGAGACATTTTGGGAACAGCTCTGAGCTCATTATTCCCATAGCTCCCTCTGTTTGCTGCTGAGTCAAGATTGATAATCACAAGCCAGCAAACTCTAAAGATGAGAGGCAATGGTATGCTTGCAGGATTTTAATCAAAAGCACTTCAGAAGCTATAGTAGATATTTATATTTTGGTCTTCCTATAACGATGCCCCATTTTGATGAGAACCTTCCTCTCCCTATCTTGAGAGACTTTCAACTTCAACAAGCCACACTAACAAAGCTTGTACAGGAAGAAATGCTTTCAGGAGATGCCAAGTATTGTATGAGTTGCTCCAGGTCAATGCGTACAGGGAATTCTCCTTCCCTTACTCACTAAATAAGACCTTTTGTCTAGGTCAGATACAGAGATAAAACTGCCATTGTGGGAATTAGAAGAAGCATATAGGCATTCTGTTGAAAGTTGTTTGGACTACAAATGCTGATCACTTTGAATAAAAGAGGGAAGGGACAGGACATTTCAAGACAATTACTCAAAAGCTTTATGTGATGTTGGTTAAAGCATAACTCAGCAGCCACATCGGGCAGGCCTGTTACAATAATGTTGACCATTTGGTTAAACAAAGAGAAGGGGGAAAAAACTCATTTTTAGCTCTTCCGTCCATCTTTAGCTAAAGCTTCTCCCAAGGAGAAGCTGCTGCAGCTGCATGGCTAGATTTGAGTTCTTCCCTCCTTGTAAGCTTTTGCTTATCTAAGGAAGCATCATTAAATGGTTTCAAACACTATTCTCAATTTAGAAAATTGGCTAGATTTTCTTTCTAAAAGCTGCAAAAACTGTTTTTGCTCCACTCTTTTCATTTGCCATTTTGTTTTTGAATTGGGCAGTTAGCCAGATTCTTTTGGCATCTTCTCACTTTCAGAATAATTAGCCATCTGTACATTATTTTGCTCATTAGTGGAAATATCTGCCTTTGGTGGCAGAAAATCCAACTCATCCACCAAATCCAACTTTTCTTATCTGACTCCAAGGAATCCTAGAATGGATGCTATGTCAATATTGAGAACCAGTCTTTTCTGTGTGTATATATGCTACTTTTTCAGCAATGTGTGAAGAACAACCAAACAAGACAAAACAGAAGTCATTTTCAACATATAATGTAAGGACAATGAAAACTATTGTGCGGGGCAATAGGTAAAACACTGGGAGAGCACATCCACGAACCTCAACTGGCAATGAAAACACATGGTGGGAACTCCTTAATTTTACAATACACTGACAAGTTCAATCACAATTTCTGCTGGGAACTATAGACAGCTTAGACCAGTGATGGCGAACCTTTTCAGCACCGAGTGCCCAAACCGGAACGCACGTGCGCACATGCGCATGCGTGCGCCAGAGCACTGGAAACCCAAAGACCAGTTGCATTTAGGAATCCATTTGTATTTTTTGTATTAGGAATCCATTTGTATTTTTGATCTTGCTTGGTTAAGCCCGTGATGGCGAACCTATGGCACGCGTGCCAGAGGTGGCACGCAGAGCCTTCTCTGTGGGCACGTGCGCCATCACCAGCTGGTCTTCTGGTTTCCGGCATGCACATGCGTGCCAGCCAGCTGATCTTCACGCATGCCGGAGCACTGGAAACCTGAAGACCGGTGGCCAGCGCACGCATGCGCACCGGCCATCTGGTTTTCGGGTTTCCAGTGCTCCAGTGTGTACAAAGACCAGCTGGCCAGCACGCATGTGTGCACTTAGACCAAGCAAGATCAAAAATACAAATGGATTCCTAAATGCATGGCACTCTGATGAATCAGCTGTTAGCAGACATATCGAGACAAGCTCCTTATGCAAACTATTCAAAAAGGAAGCAGATGTCAGGAAAAGAGGCAGACAGATCTAAACACATCTTTCCTATCACATATCTACCAATCAATACTTAGGTAAGCAGGAACCAGCATCAGATAGAATAGAATAGAATTCTTCATTGGCCAAGTGTGATTGGACACACAAGGAATTTGTCTTTGGTGCATATGCTCTCAGTGTACATAAAAAGACAAGATACATTCGTCAAGAATCATGAGGTACAACACCTAATGAAGAAGAACAATAAAAGAACAGAATATTTGGTATAAATTATGGGGTCCTTGGTGCTATCTGATCTTGGTTCATAGAGCATTGAGGACTGCACAGAAACAATTTCCTACCCAAAAAGCAATCAAGGAAGGCACAATACCCCAATTAAGACCTATAAAACAAGCTGCCACATATGATCAGCCAACAAACTCTATTCTTCCCAGCGTTGCTTATCTAGCCTGGTAATAAAATATATGCAGGAAGAGAAGCAAAAAGCACTAAGTCCACAGCAGTGTGTGGAGAATCCTGACCCTTTGGCAGCACCTTCTTCTGCTCTGTTTTATTTCCCTATTAGAGTTGAAGTGCTATTTAGACCAGGTTGGATACCCCTGATTTAGACTACAAGAAGTAGAGCAAGGCTATCAGGTATGCCATGTAAAGAATCCAATCCAGTGGTGAAATCCAATTTTTTTTACTACTGGTTCTGTGGGCGTGGCGTGGTGGGTGTGGTGTGGCTTGGTGGGCGTGGCTTGGGTGTGGCAGGGGAAGGATACTGCAAAATCTCCATTCCCTCCCCACTCCAGGGGAAGATTACTGCAAAATCCTCATTCCCTCCCCACTCCTGGGGGAAGAATATTGCAAAATCTCCATTCCCACCCCACTCTGGGGCCAGCCAGAAGTGGTATTTGCAGGTTCTCCGAATTACTCAAAATTTCCGCTACCGGTTCTCCGAACTACTCAAAATTTCCGCTACCGGTTCTCCAGAACCTGTCAGAACCTGCTAGATTTCACCCCTGATCCAATCTATGAGTAATTGTTAAGCTGCAAAATGCAAAGCTGTTTGTTCTGATAGCTTAGAAAACAGGAACAGGAACATATGTGATGAGAAGTAAGAGGAACATTAATAGGTCAGGTTTATCTCACACTGTGGTTGTATCTAGCCATATCTTTGCCCCCTTTCTGTATTGGTAATCTCCAGAAAAAGGGAAAGGGAAAGTGCTGTGATGACTCAGCATAAACATGCATAGTAATAGCAATAGCACTTAGACTTATTTACTGCCCCATAGTGCTTTAAAGTACTGTCTGGACAGTTTACAATGTTAACATATTGTCCCCAACAATCTGGGTCCTCATTTTATCGACCTCAGAAGGATAGAAGGCTGAGTCAACCTTGAGCCCTGTCAGGATCGAACCCCAGGCTGTGGAGAATTCTCCTGCAATACTGCACTTTAACCACAGAGCCACCAGGGCTCCAGAGAGCACATAAAGCAGATATGGAGCCTGATAGCAGTTTCAAGACTAAAGTATTAGGACATGTTACTTACTTGCCAAAGCTCAGGAATAAAGAGCTGGAATATCTCACATTAACTAATAAATGTCTAAATTCTTATAGAACATTAAAGTATGACCAATTGAACAAAACACTCTTTTCAAATAAACTGAACACACCCATAGAAAGGGTAAGCCATCATTCACCTTATGCTGGAAGTTGAAAATGGGAGAAAGGACATTTGCTGATATAATATAGGTTTGTCCCACTATTGCATGTTTTTGGTGTTATTTATATAAATCAGAATTAAAGATGAATTATACACCAGAATCATGAAAGATTTATTTATCAAGCATTATGGAGAGGGACATGCAGTAAAAAAATATAATTTTTCAAACTTTGAAATACAACATAACCCCCAGATTGATAATCTTGGGTCATCACTTTTAGTTTATATACTTATTTCCTATCAATATAATAAATGGGAATGTGGTGGTGCAGTGGTTTAATGATGCAGAAATAGTCTGCAGTCTGGCAGTTCAAGCCCAGCTCTGTGAGATTGAGTGAGCTCCCTTTGCTTGCTCCCTAGCTCCTGCCCACCCCGCAGTTTGAAAGCAGGCAATATTGTGAGTAGATAAATGGATACCACTTTGGTGGGAAAAATCTATCTTTGTGTGTGTGGAGAGAAGAAGCCAGTCCTGGACCTGGCCAGATACAAGGCAACCCATAATGAGGTGAGACCAGCAGAGGAGCACAGAAGAACCAGCACCCCGAGCACCCCCAGTCAGCTGGTATAAAGCTAGTTAGCCCCTCGCGGTGCACCAAGAATAGGTGTGCAAGTGCCAAACAGAATGAACTAGCAATCTAGGCTGTCAGGACTGCATTGTGCCTAGCATTTGCAGATTTCCCTGACATTGTATGCCATACGCTAAATAATAAATAAAATAACATAATAGAAAGGCTGATCAGGATTATTCTGAGTTTTCAAGGTTAATGATGTGTTTAAAATTCTGACTGATGTTTTAGAATATGCAATATGAAGTTTTCTGATTCCTGTTTTTATTGTTTTTGCTTTTTGGTCTGTTTTATTTCTTTTGGGGTTGTTGTTGTTGTTTTTTTGTCTATTCCTTAAAGGAATAAAAAAGAATAAATAGAGTCTTCCAACACTATGATTCCCTCAATATTTAGACCTCAATTTTTACTCCAATCAAAGCTGAGTATATGAAAGTAAGAGGTTTCTATCACTGCATTAATTCTGCCACATTTGTCTGGAGCTTTTTGGGTAATTGAGCAAACAATGCCCTTGACAATAGTTCCCCTTCATCAAGATTCAGAAACAAGGTAATTAATTAGAGGCCAGAAGGGGGCTGTTAAGTGTTCATAATGAGCCACTATTGAAAAAAAATTACAGCTACAGGACTGATACTTTAGATATCATCCACAACACTGAATTAACAGAGACTTTAAAATGAAGTACCTTTAACAAATCATATAGAGGAAGGAAAGTTTCCAATTCCTTTAAATTAGTTCATATAAAAAATGAGCATCTGTTGATATTTGTTTTGCTAACTGTCCCAATATTATTCCACAAGAGAGAATATTCAGACATTTCTTATAGCAGGTAGCATGGAAAATTTGAAATAATTTTTAGAACAGACTCTTGTAGCTCTTTAGAGCTCAACAAATTTGATGAGATATAAACTTTAATACTCTCTAAAAGAGTTAGTATTTTGTACCCACTATACTAGAAGATGCCAACATTGCTTTCTTTTTAGAATGGCTATTCATGAAACAGTTGTTGGGTACAACACAAACATTCCTTTAATGGTGAGCAGATAAACACATGTAGGATGATTATGAGGATATTATCACTGCTTGAAACTTGCCTTTCATTTCTCTTTTATCATTGACATTCCATCCTTGCAGCTAATGCCAGATAGTATCTGCCAGCATGTTTTGTTCTATTTATCATTTATTTGAAACAGCTGTATAACTGCTTATACAACTGCCTTATTTGGACTGAAATTCAGTTTACTAGTTTTAATCCAATTGCAGTCCAGATGTTGTCTTACCTATGTCATATAAAGGTTAGAACTTATTCAAAAGAGATAGGAACAGAGCAATGTGTTAGCAATAGACTGATGATATTGTATTCAAAATATCTGAATGATCTCTTTCAGAGTTTTCAGTTAGAGTTGATATGAAATGAGGAAAGAATGGCATCCAAAACCAGAAGGTTGAGCAGAAATCTCCATTCTCTATAACAGTGGTTCTTAACCTTCCTAATGCCGCGACCCCCGCCCCGCCGCCGTGACCCCCGCCCCGCTCCCTCCCCACACACAATGAGGTGACAAAGGGGGCGTGGTGGGCTAGCATATGCTTAGGCGACCCCTGTGAAAGGGTCGTTCGACCCCCAAAGCGGTTGTGACCCACAGGTTGAGAACCGCTGCTCTATAACCTTCCAAGTATGAGCAAAATCACTGTAATGCTAGGCTACTCAAAACCACCTAGACCAGGGATGTCAAACTCATGGCCTGTGGGCCGGATGCATCACGTGCTGGCCACCCTCACTCCTGGTTTAGTGAAGGGGGGAAAAGTCCCGATACGTCACGTGATGATGACGTGATGACATGAGTTTGACACCCCTGACCTAGACAGCCTCTGAAGCCTATAATCAGTGGTTTCAAAAGTTGCCAAGAGGGTGAATATAACAACCTGCCAATCTCTCTCTAGTAAAAGGTCATATGATGGCCAATGCAGATTCAATATCAAAACCAGAGCTAAAACTCAAAGGAAATAGATTTCAGAGGTTCCTCATTATAATAATCCATCAGTCAGGCAAAACTTTTTTTGAAGAAGAATTTTGTCACTGATCTACACTAATTAATGCTTTGAAGTTCCTTCTAGAACAAACAATAAGATTACTTATGGAATTCTTGGTACTTTTAAGAGAATTAGAAACATTCCTTGTTATAAGAATAAGTAATCTTCAAGAGCCAGGTAGATATTCCTCTTTACTAGATGTAATAAACCAAGCATAAACAAATAAGGTATTGTGTTATTTTGTCTCATTAACCTATCCACTCACCCTTTATAATAGACTTACTACTGATATAGAAAGGAAGAGAGATAGTATAATTTCCCCTATCCCCAAAGTGACCCTTAAAAGTTTAGCGCTAAATGTCATCTCTAAATATCTTCCTCAAAATTTCCTTTCTCAAATAGGACAATAAGAACATTTTTTTCTCATTTTAAATAATTGGTTGTTGCTCTTCTGCATCTGATGTTTCAAACATGCAGTCCATTTTTATAAGTCTGCCACTCTACAAATTGGAATCCTACCACAAGTCAATATTTATTTATTTATTTATTTCCCACCTTTATTATTTTTTTATAAACAACTCAAGGCAGTGAACATATCTACTGCTTCTTCTTCTTCCTATTTTCCCCACAACAACAACACTGTGAGATGGGTTAGGCTGAGAGAGAGTGACTGGTCAAAAGGCACCTATCTGACTTTCATTGCTAAGGCAATGAAAAGGAATGAGTTGGAAACTAGAAGTAAACTTGGGTTTTTTTATTGCATTTCTTGCTATTCTACATATTGGTCTGCTAAGAATCAGAGTGAACCTGGATGCAGTGAGATTTTTATTTTAGAAAAAAGGCATTCCTATGAATATATAGTGAACCCCATTGAGCAAGTAATATGCATAAACTTAATCTCCATGCTATATATAACAAAATCCAAAAGAGACGTTTTTGCACTGTGTCTTCCATCAAATCCTATGAATAGAGAGGATGAACTGGTCACGGTCTCCACCCACCTTTAGAATTGGCAGAAAACTATACTGGCATGAAATTTGCTGTCCTTATTGCTGAATTTTATCCTCCTGCTATTGCCTCTGGTTGAGGTCACTGCAGTCAACTCAAACTAATGAGTGACAAAGCCTGACAGATTTTATCTACCTTGAGGCTGTCCTTGGACACTACTGGTTGGCATAAAGGGGAAAATACTACTTCAATAGAGATAACAGTTAAGAATGACTTAAGTCCATCTCATTGATGGACTGTGGATGTGATAAAGACCTGAGGTATGGAACATAGCAGAAAAATGTTGTTGCCAAGGCATGTTTGTGTTATGATTGGATACAAGAGCCATCATCACAGTGTTTAAAAATTAATTGGCAGTCAACCATCCCTATTTAGTGCCTAGAAAATTAGAAAATTATTGTTTTTTCCTTAATTCAGTCTTGTTAAGTCTGCTAGCTTTCTTTACATCCAATCTCCTATGTCTAGATAGCTATTACTAATAAATATCTGTAAGTGGAATTTGCTTAATATTCTCCAATATTAACACTACACACTATGTAGTGATTCTTTAAAAAGAAAGTCAAATATCCAATTATCACATAAACTTGTATGTATGATGTGATCCCTTACATGAAGCGTTTCATCCTATGCTGAATATGAAAGCATTGTGGGGAAAAGTACTAATGCAAATGTTGTGGTGGAATGCCAGAAGATAAGCTCTGTCATGGATGGCCAAAAAAAGAATGGGGCAAAACTCTGAGGAGGAAAATCTTTTTATTGAAGCAGTGGTGATTGGGTTCCAGCTTACAGAAAAGCAGAACAGAGCACAATAAAAAGAAATGTGGTCTTCTATAGGAATTTTGAAATGTACAGCCAGAAATTCAGGAGCCCTAATTTGCTGTCAGAATTTAAGAAGAAAACAGGATTATGCTTTGCCTAAATACAATAAATGGAGCAGTTTTGGATTGAGAGAGTAGACAAAATGTAGAAGTAGCAATAGCAATAGCACATAGGCTTATATACTGCTTCATAGTGCTTTACAGCACTCTCTACATCAGGGGTATCAAACTCGATTTCATTGAGGGCTGCCTCAGGGTTGTTTTTGATCTTGGGGGGGGTGGCCAGGGTGGGCTTGGCCAGCTTGACGTCACTTGTGTCGGGGGCGCCTGTGATGGCCCGAGCACTCTGCCAGCGAAAATGGGCTCCTGAGCTACGTTTTCAGCTGGGATGGCCTCCTGCAACCCTCTGCCAGTGAAAACAGCTTGGGGGGGGCACACGTGTCCCTCATGAGCTCTGTTTTCAACTGGGACAGCCTCCTGCAACCCTCTGCCAGCAAAAACAGAGCTCGGGGGGGCACACGTGGCCCTCACGACCTTCATTTTTGCTGGCAGAGGCACTGCAGGCTGGTCCTTTGCTGTTTCCAGGGTGGCCCGTAGGCCAGATCTAAGCACCCCGTGGGTCGGATCCAGTCTGCGGGCCTTGAATTTGACATCCCTGCTCTACATGGTTTACATTATCAGCATATTGTCCTGAAACCTCAGAAGGATGGAAGACTGAATCAACCTTGAGCTGGTCAGGATCAAACTCCTGGCAGTGGGCAGAGTCAGCCTGCAACTGTCGAGCCCAGTCTGTGGGCTTGCCATACCTGGGGGGGTGCAGCTCGGCGAGGTTGGCTAACGATGTGGCAGTGGGTGCAGCGTTCCAGCATCCACGGGATCGCCACGAACGAGCCGGGGCATGAACGAACCTGGGATGTGACGCGCTCCCTCTGCGACTCCCAGCTGATTCCCCTTGTTCGCCGAATTGCCGCCTCACAGCTGATGCAGCCAGCGCGAAGATGGCTCCTCGCAAATGGGGCTGTGTAATTACCGGGGACCCGGACATTTGACTGCCAGAACTTTGTCTGCAGAGCCGGATGTTGGCCGCTGGGGTGTGTGTGTGTGGTCACTGGGTAATTGGGGGGTGGGGTGCACAGTTGAAAAGTTGCTTTCAGGCAGGTCTATGATAAAGTCCATGGTGATCTCTTCCCATGGTCGGACAGGATCAGCCACGGACTGTATCGTAGACCTGCCTGAAAGCAACGGCCACACGGTCATATGGACGGTCATTGACTTATTTTCAAAGCAGACCCATTTTATACCATGCAGGGGAATACCATCTGCGCGAGGACTTGCTAAAATGTTTATGGGCATATATATCGCCTTCATGGGGTACCCCGCCATATCATCTAAGGAGCCGTGGTGGCGCAGTGGTTAGAGTGCAGTACTGCAGGCTACTTCTGCTGATCACTGGCTGCCAGCAGTTTGGCAGATCGAATCTCATCAGGCTCAAGGTTGACTCAGCCTTCCATCCTTCCGAGGTTGGTAAAATGAGGACCCAGATTGTTGGGGGCAATATGCTGACTCTGTAAACCGCTTAGAGAGGGCTGTAAAGCACTATGAAGCGGTATATAAGTCTAAGTGTTATTGCTATTGCTATTGCTATCTCAGATAGGGGTGTTCAATTCACCTAGGCCCGTTACCTATCATCCGGGTGATTAACCCAGTAACTGTGGAACTGAAGCTCCCGTCCTTACTTGGCTGGGTGCATCCTGTGTTTCATAGTAGCTTATTAAAACCCGTAGAGGCCACCAGGATAAGACCCCTGCCAAAACCTCCCGGGCCTGTGGGATCAGACTACTATGAAATAGACAAAATCCTAGACTCCCAATTCCATAGGGGAAGGCCCCAATATTTAGTCCGATGGAAGGGGTACCCTGCCACCGAGGCATCCTGGGTGCCAGAAAGGGACTTGAACGCAGACCGCCTGCTGTGACGGTTCCACCGACAGTATCCAGGTAAACCGGGGGGGGGGGAATCGACTATGTGTCATGTTATGACGACTTCTATGTTGTGTCTTCCAGGTGGACCCCTGGTAGAGGGGAGCCGCCTGTCGAGCCCAGTCAATGGGCTTGCCATACCTGGGGGGGTGCAGCTCGGCGAGGGCGACGGCAGCTAACGACATGGTGGTGGGTGCAGCGTTCCAGCATCCACGGGATCGCCACGAATGAGCCGGGGCACGAACGAGCCGGGGACGTGACGTGCTCCCTCTGTGACTCCCAGCTGATTCCCCTTGTTCACCACGCTGCCGCCTCACAGCTGATGCAGCCGGCACGAAGATGGCCGGATCCTCGCAAACGGGGCTGCGTAATTACCGGGGACCCAGACATTTGACTGCCGGAACTTTGCCTGCAGAGCCGGATGTTGGCTGCTGGGGGTGTGTGGTCACTGGGTAATTGGGGAGTGGGGTGCACAGTTGAAAAGCAGCGCTGGGAGGCAGAAGCTCCCAGTACTGACTTTACATGGACGTCATAGATGCCATCTCACTGTGTTCTGAGGCCAGGCCTGTTTATAGGAAATAAATACACAGTTTTGCCGCACTTGTGATCGACTTCGTTATTCCTGCCAGACCTGCCCTGACAGGCTGAGACAGGCTTACATTATCAGCATATTGTCCTCAAACCTCAGAAGGATGGAAGACTGAATCAACCTTGAGCTGGTCAGGATCAAACTCCTGGCAGTGGGCAGAGTCAGCCTGCAACACTGCATTCTAACCACTGCACCACTATGGCTCATAGTACAAAATAATGGACAAATAAATGCAAGTTAAAATTGGCCATGTTACCCGGTTCAGGGATTCCAGGGTCTCTAGAAGAATGAGGAGCAAAGAGGAAGAATTATTCATTTAAAGCAGGAAGCTCAATGAGCGGAAGGCAAGGATTTAAAAGTATGGTGTGGTATCATCTGGAGCTGAAGTAGGGGGAGGAATTAAGAGACCGGGAATCATTGAAGGGGAGGAAGTGGTAGGAAGGAGACCCTCCCTAAATCCTGGACTGCTTAGCAATAGCAATAGCACTTAGACTTATATATCGCTTCACAGTGCTTTACAGTCCTCTCTAAGCGGTTTACAGAGTCAGCATATTGCTCCCAACAATCTGGGTCCTTATCTAGTTGTTCTGTAGTAATTAAAGTTAGTCTCCTTAGATTCTTGTAAATAGGTGAGTAGCAATAAACATATTGCTCTAATCAACTTCCAGTGTCATTTCTGGTTCCTTGCACTTGACATAATAATGAATTCAAAAGAAATACACTAAATAGAAGCTAAGTAGGAGTTGCATTAGATTTGTTTGTTTATATCCATTTATGTGGCTGTCCCCAAGAGACCACCATCCATACAAGCACTTTATGGGCTTTAACTGATCCTCTGATTTGGGAACTGATCTAACCTGGGAACACAATCATGTCTGCAGGGCCATGCAAAAGGCCAAGAGACTCAGAGCCAATCTGATCTCCAGGGAAATGATATTCCGCAGGGCAGATGCCATCAAAGGAAAGGCTCTCTTCCTCAGTGTTCACTTAGAAAACTCTTTAATTAAAGGGATCCATTGCTTGCCAGATCTAATGGGATAAGTGAACACAATTGGGGAGAAACGTTCGTACAAATCATGGTCAAATATGAAGGGAATATTGAGATCTAAGAATCTGATCATGAGGTGCCACTTGAGAATACTTGGGTAAGAAAACAAGTAGTACGCTATAGATCAGGCATATTAGACAGCAGAACAGTATAGGAGGAGAAAAAGTGTACTAGGCAGCAATTTATGGGAAAAGAATCTGAGCGTCTTTGCAGAACTTGAGTCAAGAGTGGCACAGTACTTTTAAAAAAGGCCAATACAATCCTAGGCTGCATCAATGAGGCAGGGAACTGCCAAGTGTCAAAGGAAAGCCATAATCTTTTAGATGTTCTATAACTATGTTTTTTTCCCATTTTCCGTACTCATGTATTGCAACCCAATGTGCTCCCTAATTGTATAGTTTGATGTTTCCTATCTAAGTCGGAAGTAGTGCATTTGTCTATCTTGAACAAAGGGAACCATATTTTAGAAAGAAAATTGATAAACTTGACGAAGTCCAAAACATAGCTACCAAGATGGTAGCATTTTGGAAATAAAAACCCATAAGAAATAGCTGAAGGGTTCCACTGACATCAGATAAGAGGACCTCTTTTAGAAAGCTGGGCTAAGATACAAAAACAACAGTATATCAAGCTTCCAAAATGGATTTCCCCAGTGGAAGCGGTTACCTACCCAAATCTATTGAGTGATAAGACAGCTATAACCTACCAACAAGTATTGGATGACTATGATAATCTCAAAAAAACCCCAAGATCTTAATGAATCAGGTATACAACTAGATTGGTGGCACTATCTGCAGGTCCAATCTAGATACAATAAAGATAAACAGCTTGGTTTCCAAAATATGAATGGCCTAGATAAAATATTATTAGGTACTGATGAAATAATAATTTCGAAACTATATAGTTATTTGTTAGAATATAAACTGTCTGAAGAAATTGTTAAAGGGTCAATGATAGCTTGGGCCCAAAATTTTGGTTACAATATACATCTCTCT
Source organism: Thermophis baileyi (assembly GCA_003457575.1). Lineage (NCBI taxonomy): Eukaryota > Metazoa > Chordata > Lepidosauria > Squamata > Dipsadidae > Thermophis > Thermophis baileyi. Next base: position 1,355,178 of record QLTV01002259.1, read on the forward strand.
GAATGGAACAAAATTTGGGAACAGAACTATAAATTAACTTTGGCAATACCATATAAAGAAAACATTTATAAAATGTTTTATAGGTGGCATCTACCTCCGGCAAGACTGGCAAAAATGTCCGTGAATATAACAGCTAAATGTTGGAAATGTCAACATGACCAGGGGACGTACTACCACATGTGGGGG
>QLTV01002259.1:1355553-1375304 GCA_003457575.1 Thermophis baileyi
TAGCTTTAAAGATGGAATAAATATATATATGTATATAAATACTTAAATACACTTATATAGTGCAAGTATATATGAACTGGATAAAATAGCTGTAGAAATAAAAGATGATATTCCAATAGACACAGATTTTTAGAAGATAAGATTTATAACGTATAAATATAGATATTATATTTATCCGAGTACTTAAGGATTAATATTAATAACTGATAGGCTGTTAAAAAAAAGTACGATTTCATTGTTATGGTTTGTATTGTTTCTTATTTGTTGTTTATTTTTGTTATTTGTGTATTTAATTGTTATGTTATGTTTTTAAAGAAAATTCAATAAAGATATTTTTTAAAAAAAGAAATAGCTGAAGGGTTTTATTACATTCAAGCTGGAGAAAAGAGGGAAGACATGGTAGTTGTCTTCAAGTATCTGAAAAGCTGAAATACAAAAAATGGAGCAGAATTGTTCATAGGTTTGCAGAAGGCAGGGGCAAGAAACAATGATTTAAATGAGAAGGAAGTATATATCAATTAGACACTAAGAAAAAAAATTCCTAAGACTAGGGCTTGTTTAACAATGGAACAGAAGGCAGTGGACCAGTAGTGGGTTCTAAAACCCTTTACTACCGGTTCGCGCACTCCCGCGACGCTTCTGCGCATGTGCAGAAGCGTCCCGGGTGGGTGGGCGGAGCCTTCCGCTGCCGCTGCTACCGGCTCTAAGAACCGGGCCGAACCGGGAGCAGCCCACCGCTGCAGTGGACTGTCCTTCATTGGAGGTGTTTAAATTAGACTGAACGGCAATCTATTGGATATGCTATATCAGTGAATTTCTATACTGGATAGGAGATTAGGCTATGAGCTCTGAGATACCTTCTAAGCATTACTTTTTCTGATCCTATGTTTTCCAACTTTGCAGATATTCTGAGTCCCAGTAAATCCACCTCAGTAATTTATAACCAATTAAAGAAAATTCTACATATCCAAAGCACCACCATAATCACAAATGCAACGAAGTTCCTTTCCCCATTCTGTTCCAACTACCTTTAATATTTTTAAAGTTTCTTTTACTTAAAAAGGTAATTAAATGAGAAGCAGGTATTCTGCAAAGCAAAATGCCAGCTTCTACCTTCATCCTTATTTAGAAGAATGCCCACAGAGGCACCCTGGGCATTCTAAGAAAGTAATAACGGTTGATGGCTACTGTCCAACATTTTTATGGAAACATGTACCTGCTACAAGGAATGAAAAGGATATGCTAGTGGGGGCGGTGATCCTACAGGATTAGGGAGGATGGTGGAGACAGAAAAGACAATGGGGAGCAAGCTCACCAAATTATGTTCAGGGAATTGTGGACTTTATAATTGAAGCTATCATGGAAGCTTTTTTGTTAGAAAACTTATGATATGCTCTTAACTTTCCAACTTTCCCTACCCTATACAGAATACAGAAAAATAGAGTTGGAAGGGACCTTGAAGGTCTTCTAGTCCACCCCCCCCTGCTCAAGCAGGAGACCCTAAACCATTTCAGACAAGTGACTGTCCAGTCTCTTCTTAAAAGCCTCCAGTGATAGAGCACCCCCAACTTCTGAAGGCAAGCTGTTCCAATGGCTAATTGTTCTCACTGTTAGGAAGTTTCTCCTTAATTCTAGGTTGCTTCTCTCCTTGATTAGTTTCCATCCATTGTTTCTTGTCTTGCCTTCTGGTGCTTACCCCTGATCTAAATACCCAGTTGTCTTTCCAGTAAGAGGCCCCTTTTATCCCAAGTTCCTAGTGTGACCAAAGACTGACTAGAAGAAGCTGCAATGAGAAGCAAACAATATATACTCTTTCCCCTCTTCTTTCTCAGGAAAGAATCTTTGCACAGTCAATCCCTTCAAGCTTTAACAGGGCATCCCCACTGAACTTTGGTGACATTTTGCATGATTAAAGTTCAGTTGGCGCCAAGAAAGGGGAAGGGGGCAGAGGTGGGTTTCAGCAGGTTCTGACCAGCTCTGGAGAACCGGTAGCGGAAATTTTGAGTAGTTCGGAGAACCGGTAAATACCACCTCTGACTGGCCCTGCCCCCATCTATTCTCTGCCTCCCGAGTCCCAGCTGATCAGGAGGAAATGGGGATTTTGCAGTATCCTTCCCCTGGAGTGGGGAGGAAATGGGGATTTTGCAGTATCCTTCCCCTGGAGTGGGGAGGGAATGGGGATTTTGCAGTATCCTTCCCCTGGAGTGGGGTGAGAATGGAGATTTTACAGTATCCTTCCCCTGGAGTGGGGTGAGAATGGAGATTTTACAGTATCCTTCCCCTGGAGTGGGGTGAGAATGGAGATTTTACAGTATCCTTCCCCTGGAGTGGGGTGAGAATGGAGATTTTACAGTATCCTTTCCCTGCCACACCCACCAAGCCATGCCACGCCCACCAAGCCACACCCACAGAACCTGTATTAAAAAAAATTGAATCCCACCACTGGAAGGGGGATGAATGGTGGCTGATTCAAACATTCTGCAAGAATAAAAAGTCACTTCTCCTTTGCCAAGGGGCTATTCTGTTCAAGATTCATAACATCCCATTTTAGTCACCACTTCAGAAACACAAAAACACACATGGTGCTAGGCTGGAAATACAGAGCTGTGTTAGTTTGTGGGATTGATTGTTTTTTTTTAGCTGCTGCACCTGCTTCATTTTTGCCTCCCCATTCAGCCAGATCCAGAAGTTAGCTTTAATCTGCCAACTTATTCTGATTGGATTGCTTTGGAAGTCACTCCAAAGTCACAGTGGCTAAATGGGATGAAACTGTAAGACAGAAATGCATTTCGGTTAATACTCTAGGAAGTTAAGCCAGTGCCAGTCCTAATTCCCTAAAGAAAACAAATCCACAATAATCCATCTTTTAATTCTGAACATAGTGGCTCAATGCTGAATAATATTGTACATGCATAATTTGCCCAGAGCCCTCCACCCGATTCTCCACTTATCTTCCCAGCCTCCTGTTGTTTTTATTCATTCACTTTGAGGTCACTGAGCAGCATAAATATAAAGGTGTTATTTCCACCGAAACCACTGATGGTTGGATATTTCCCAAAATAGTACACTGGGAAAAATAGGGGGGGGGAGAGAATAGTTGTCAAACATCATGTTTTGAAAATTGGACTGGAACATTTTTTTATATAAAGCTCTGTTTAAACTTGAAAAACTGGCCAGATAAAGAGCAATGTGATTATTACAAAGGCAGCCTTTTTGACTGCAAATAAGAACCTCATTTCCTCAAATAAGATATTTATGGAGATGTTACAAAATGGTACCAATGCAATCAAATCAGGTTTAATTCCTGGACTATATGGGCTCATCCATCCAACTTCCTAGGGAATAGTGTAGAAGCTATTCACTATTGTTTCCTCCAGGGCATTGGGATTCTTGTGTTTTCATTTCTCAGTCAAATTCCTGAAATTCCCTGGAGGATTACTATGTTCCCATCCAAATATTAACCAGGCCAAACTCTACTTAGCTTTCAAAGTAAACCAATGTCAGCCAGAAGCTAGCATAGTTACATTATCCAAAATGCAGTAAGTGTAATTCCATAATGTCACTCAAATTATGCACATATATTAGAACACCTGCTCTTTGCATTAAAAATGCACCCCAATAGAAATGTGCAATACAAAAGAAGGTACTGGTTCAACTGTATGTGATATAGCATAGGTAACGTGGCTCTTTTTTAAAAAAATAATAATTGTAAACATGGGACTTATTTTTACTGAGACTGTAGCACATAAGAAGAATTAACATTTATCTCCCTAGTCATCCATATTGCTTTTTTGCTTTGGGGAGGGGGGGAAAGGTCTTATTGTAGGCAAATGAGAATGCATTTATTTTGCTAACAGCAGCATATTGAAAGATTTTCATTAAATGAGTAAGGATCTTTTCCCATGGACTCTGGAGTCTTAATAACTGCTGAAGATTGTGTGCCTTCCTCACACACAACCCCAGAAGCACCTAGCATGGTTCTTAATAATGTATTTAACATCTTACATATACTTTTAAAACAGTGAACATAAGACCTGGTCTTTGAACTGTAAATTATATTAACAGCAGAAAGAATACTCTGCATTCTAAATTAGTGCTGCTCAAATGATTCAGAAACTTCTATGGCTGCCTCCGGTAGTAGTAATTGACATTTTCATAATAGGATTGGCCTTCATTATGCAAAGCCCTGATACTCCTGAATTGTGTTTTTCGGTTATTGAACACCAGTAAAAGACTGAACCAAAATGTGGATATTATGTAACAGCTCCATGACCTTTGTAACGATTGTATCATTCACACACACACACACACACACACACACACACACACACACACACACACAAAGAATACCCTGTGTGAAAACGTTCTCTCTCTCTCTCTCTCTCTCTCTCTCTCTCTCTCTCTCTCCCTCTCCCTCCCTCTTTCTCTTTCTCTTTCTCTTTCTCTTTCTCTTTCTCTTTCTCTCATTTTAATCTAGGTTTCATTTATGTATTTGGAAAGACATCATTACTACTTAATGCAGAATATATGTATGATGTAGAAGAGTAGCTGTAATCTAGAGTTTGGGCATGTATAACTCAAGCTGATACCGTATGTTCAATATGCAAAAGAGAGCCAGGTGAGATGTCAGTATCATTGTGGGATTAATAACCAGAAATCCCCAAGTAAAATGTGTTGCCCACGATAATCCTTCTTCCAAATAGTTTTATGTGAAATATCATGGTTAGGAAACAACACTATCCAAGCATCTCTCATATTTACTTTCTACGTCCACTCAAAATATTTGAGGAACATTAACAACTGCATAGTTTCATTAACAGGAAATGAAATTGAAAGACTTGTGTGATATCAGTCTCTCTTTAAATATGTTATCATTTCAGATTACCTTCTTTCCAATTAAGAGTTCAGCTAGTTTATTCTCCAGGGCTCTGTGCTGGTCAAGTACCATGAAAAATTACTCAGAACTATGGAGAATTTAAGATATAGTCATTACAGCAGTGTTCAAGATGTAAAGCTAAAATCAAAGTCTCTTCTGTCATTGATTGATCAGCAACAGGGACTCAGTTTAAGCTAAGAACAGTGCTACCTTGTGACTGAATCATATAAAGATACTGTCTAGCCTCTTTGTTTTTCTACTCCAGAAGTTGACATGGTGAGTGCATTATCTGTGTCCAAAAATCCAATCAGTGACTTTATGTCCAACATCACCATTTATGATGACTGACTGAGTACCTAAACATACAGTAACTATCTGTTCAGATATTGCTTTCCACTATATGGTCAGTGCACATTAGTCTGTGGTTATCTGGGCAATGAAATAATAATGTTTGGTCTAGTGAATGTCTATGGAGATTCTCAGTCATCCAGGTCATGGGTATCCCAAAGGTGCTTTTTCAAGAGACAACTGGATTTTCTGTTTTTTTTTCTTTGAAGATGTTTCGCTTCTCATCCAAGAAGCTTCTTCATCTGAGAAGCGAAACGTCTTCAAAGAAAAAACAGAAAGTCTAGTTGCCTCTTTAAAAAGCACCTTTGGGTTTGGTCTAGTGCCGTGATGGCGAACCTATGGCACGTGTGCCACAGGTGGCACGCGGAGCCATATCTGAGGGCACGCGAGGCGTTGCCCTATGTCAGTTCCAGCTGATTTTCAGCCTTCCAGAGGGCGGGGGGAGATCATTTTCGCCTTCCCCAGGCTTCGGGAAAGCCTCCAGAGCCTGTGGATGGCGAAAAACGGACCCAATGGGTCTACTGGAAGTTTCCTGAAGCCTGGGGAGGGTGAAAAACGGCCTAACGGCCCAACCGGAAGTTCGGAAATGAACTTCCGGTACGCCTAGTGGGTCCGTTTTTCACCATCCACAGGCTCTGGAGGCTTTCCTGAGGCTTCAGTGAGCCCTGCGTGCATGCGCGGGGGGGACAGCACGGGGGGTTGTGCATGCATGCGTGGGGGGAGGGCATTGCATTATGGGTGTGGGCACATGTGCGCATGATAGCGCACACGTGCGCCCTTTTGGCACCCGAGCAAAAAAAAGGTTTGCCATCACTGGTCTAATGGTTAAGGCACCAGGGTAGAAGCCAGGAGACTATAAATTCTAGTTCCACCTTAGGCATGAAAGCTAGTTGGGGAACTTTAGGCCAGTCATTCTTTCTCAGTCCACCCACCTGTGGGGAATATAGGAGAACGAAAGCATATTAGGCATGTTTGCCATCCTGAGTTATTTCTAAAAATAATAAATGTGGGATAAAAATCAATCAATAAATGAATTAAATCAATTGTTAATATTATAATTGCATGCTGCCACCATTGGTCATGGGGAAGGCAAGGAAAAAGTTTTGTTTGATCTACAAACTCACATTCTTTGAAATGCTCCTGTGCAAATTGTTCCCTATCTTTCCTGACATGAAAGATGCTTCTGTTTACACAGCAAGCTTTCCTGTTTAGCAAGAGAAATTAAGTAGTCTACCTGTTTCTTAGTCTCACGGGAGGCAATTACAGTGATTTGATGATGGGAAAAATCCATCTCAATTTGCTATTAGGGAGATGGAATGGCTGCAAGTGGAAGAAAAGACAATTTAACTTTCTATTTACAATCTTGTTTGGCCTTTGAGGAGCACGGTGGACTTCTCTTTAAAGAATTGAATGAAGCAAAATTAAATCTAAATCTTAATTTATGTAGTTAATGTAAATTAAATTACTCTTACCACCAAATGAGAAGGAAGGACTCACTGGAGAAGAGCCTAATGCTGGGAAAGATTGAGGGCAAAAGAAGAAGGGGATGTTGTGGCCCGCCAGCGACCCGTGCAGCTGGTTGCAGACTCTGACAGCGAAGAGGCTGTGGTGGTGATGTGCCGGCGGCCTGTGCAGCTGGTACCCGAGTCAGACAGTGAGGAGGTTGGTGTGGACTCGGTGCCAGAGGCAGAGATGCAGCCAGGGCCTTCAGAACCTCCAGAGGCTCCCATCACTGACGAGGAAGAAGAGGAGGAGCCTATTCTGAATGCACGGGCACGCAGAGCTGTCAAGAGGCAAGAATGGTTACTCAGGAGGAGGTCTCCTTGGAAGTAAGGCTTTGGGCTAATTGGCCATGCCCTTAGCCTATTTAAGTAGTGACCACGTTCAACCACGTTGCAGAAAACAACTCCGTTCAATCCACGTCTTGATTTGGGTTTCCTGTTCAGCTCTTGATTTAATTTGGCATTATTTTTCCTGTTTTTAGTTCTGGGCTTTCTGCCACCATCAGTAAGTCTCGTGCCTCTTATCAGTTAAGCTTCATTTGTTGACCTTCTTGGATTCTTTGTGTTTGGACTCTTGCCAACTGTTAAGACGTTAATTAACAGTTGGTGCACCAAAAGGACTACTTTATGATTTATGGACTTTAACCAACATGACTGCTAAGAGAGCATTAGTAGTTGAAAGATTATTAAACAAGGATTGTTTGCACATTGCTTGTGTTGTTTTTGCATGGTTCGGCAGCTGGGACAGAACAGGGAATGACAGAGAATGAGATGGCTGGATGGAGTCACTGAAGCAGTAGGCGTGAGCTTAAAGGGACTCCAGAGGATGGTAGAGAACAGGAAGGCCTGGAGGAACGTTGTCCATGGGATCGCGATGGGTCGGACATGACTTCGCAAGTAACAACAACAAAATTACTCTAGCCAGAGAACAGAACAACTCAAAGAAGTGCAAGATCGGAAGACATGGAGAGACCTAGAATTGCCAAGAGTCAGACACAACTTCATGGTTGACATCATCTTCATCAAATTAAATGTAAGCACAGCTTGTATAATTTCATCTTGTGTGTTTAAAATGTATTCTCTTTACTACATTAAATTTAAATTCATCAGCAACTTTTGGAGAGAACTCAGAGAGAAGCACCCTGGGTGTTGGGGAGTCTTCATGCAGCTCTGGAACCAGTTTGTGTACTGCTGCTGTGTAAATTGTGATAATGGGCAAAGCTACTCCACTGGCTCATTTATATAACTTTGTATTATGAAGAACTGCTGGTAGAAGAAAACCTTGGATGCTAAGCTGATGCCAATTAAGTTGTGGAAAACTTGATATTTTCCTTATGTGAAATATGATTTTGTAAGGTGAATAGAAAAACAGACCACATTTTATGACCATGCAATCAACCATCACTACCATGAGCCAAAAGCTAGGCTCCTGTTCTTCCAATGTAGAAATTATTTTAAACAGTTTTACTAACTGGCCATCAGCAGTGGCCTTGGCCATATCACTTTGGCCATATCACCTATGCCACATCACCTGTATACATTTCCTAAATGTTGATATACTTGATAAGAAATACGCAACACTTAAATGAAATGTTCTCTTTATTAAAACTATACTGATCAACATTATACAAAAATCTTTATGCAGGATAGCTTTTCCTTGTTACACATATTTGCAGGTAAAAGACACATGGGATGATTCCCCCAGGCATAATGCACAGACCAAGAGAAGTTAACTCCAATTGTCCTCTCAAAGGGGTGCCTTTATAACCAAAAATTATTGAAATGACATATCCTTACATGTCTTCTGCTTTTTTTATGCATATCTTGATTAACAACATTCACTTAAATCAATGTAGTGATGATTAGGTATGTTTACATTTTCTTTTTTTCAGAGTAAATGTATTCTGTTCTGAATCAGATTGATGTGCCCTCCAAAATGGTTTCAGACCAATTGTAGCTATGGTAATCTATAATTGATTGTGGTGAAAAGAGAGATTTTCAGGTTTTGATTACAATATTTTCCTAAGTAGTACTTTCTTTGAGCTTTCAGAAGCCTTCCCCTTGCTATTTTTGGGGCTCTGATACTATGTGTAGAAATGTGATGAAAGTGTACTACCTATGGTGGTGTATTAGAATACTATAGGGGAAAAAATACTACCTCAGACTGCAATATTCTATTTAATGATATTCCAATTTTGGCTTCTCCCAATTTCCTACACCATTTTTGCTTCAATGGATAATTCAAGTGTATTTTATCGGGTAAACTACTTCATACCAACAATTAAATTGACTGCCATAATATTTTGCTATGTATGAATTACTGGCAGCAGTGGAAAATATTCCATTGAACCTGGCTTTACTGGCAATAGTAAAATGCTATTGAATCCTGTCCCTGAAAAACCATTAGCCAGTAATTAAAAGTTAATATACTTAGAAAGATGTCCTCCCCAGCCATCACCAGTAAATACTGCATCTTCTACATAGTCTGCAAAATAAATTATAACCAGTTTCTTGGAGAAAAATGTGTAAATGTTCAATTTAATTTTTTCCCCCTATGTTGTCACTTGCAGTCAATTTCAGCAAAGGACAGGAAGCTATTTTGGAAATTGTTAAAGGTTAGCTTGTTTGAAATATAACGAAAGATGGGTGGTTATAAGCAGACAATTTAAGAAGGAGAGTTTCTATGTGGTTATTCACTAAATAACTGGGATTAGAGAAGGCTGATCTGGTTCAATATTTATTTATTTATGTATTTATGTATTTGTTTGATTTTATTTTTATAGCTGTCCATCTTACTAAATGACTCTAACCGTCTCACAATTCAAATATATATTTATTAAGTGATAACAAGGTTTTGCAGAGTAAAATAGTCTTTTGAAAGCATCCATGAATATGATCGAAAATTAATATTTTCAAGATAGGAGGACTCTGACAAGATTGCTTGGGGGGAAAAAGTTTCTTTCAATGATGGTTTGAATAGAAAAAAATGCATTCTTCACACTAATATTGTTGCTGCTCAAAAAGAGTAGATACACTTAATGTGTTTATATTTGTATTTAGTTATAGTCTGTTCTGCTTACATAAAGAATTATTTCACAATGAGGACAGAACCATATTTATTAAATGTTTATATCTATTTTTGTAATGGTACAATGCCTTACGTTCTCTAAGTGGCTCACATTATACTACTGTATAAAGCACAGTTAAGGCTAGAATTCTATTGTCCAAGAACAACAATAGCTCCTAGAAAAGTTCAAATTTCCTCTGTTTCCCTCCCTTTTCTCTCACATCCTTAAATCAACCGAATCTTTTAACAGAAGACAAAACTAGAGAAGAAAACTGATCAGGAAGGAGATACCATCTCATACTCTCATTTCAATCCTTCTCAATTTGCAATCAGCAAAACATAGAAAGTGTCAAAATGTTCCAAGACCAGAGTATTCAACAAACAAACAGGGTTTGTAAAACACAGATTTCAAAGTGAATGTTCTATTTAAAAAAAGATTCACAGTGACTACAACAGGTTTTGCATGCATCTTCATTGCTCTAAAGATGGCACCAGACAAATTTGATTTGGGAATGTTTGTTCCATAAGTGAAAAACCACTACTAACACCCTTTTTTTCAAAGGGAGCATTGAACTCAATTTATTGGGAGAGGGTACTAAAGGGAGAAGTTTCTAAAGATGTTTCTAAACATGGTGTGAGTAGATTTGAGAGAAAGCAGGGGTGAAATGCTCCTGGTTCGGGCGTGCCTGCGGGTCGCCGGACAGCCGGTAGCAACGGAAGCAGGAGACTTCGCCCACCCGTCCGGATGCCACCATTTGGGTTCTTTTACCCTCTGAGCATGCGCAAAGCATTCTGCGCATGCGCAGAGGGTAAAAGAACCCAAATGGCGGCGTCCGGGCAGGTGGGCGAAGTCTCCCGCTTCTGTCGCTACTGGCTGTCCGGCGACCCGCAGGCACACCCGAACCGGGAGCATTTCATCCCTGGGAGAAAGCGTTCTTGCTGGCAATTTGTCTCAAGCTGTATAGGGATCAACATCTCACTTGGCCTATAAATGAGACAGTAGTGGGTTCTAAAACCCTTTACTACTGGTTCACGTGTGTGCGTGCATGCGCAACACTTCTGCGCATGCACAGAAGCATCCCGGGTGGGTGGGCAGAGCCTCCCGCCGCTGCCGCTGCCGCTGCCGCTGCCGCTACCGGTTCTAAGAACCGGGCCGAACCAGGAGCAACCCACCGCTGAAATGAGAACACCAGAGTATCCATTTAAGAAAAGGTGCTTGATAGCTAAACTACCTTTCCCTGAGTAAAATTATTGGTATATACAGCCTGATGTATCAAGGGAGGGTTAACAATTCACTGGTACTTCCAAACCATTGTTTGTGTCTTTCAAATCTGTAAAGCAATTTTTAAGATATTTATTTGTATTTTATTTTCAAAAAATTGGATGATCAGGAATTTTGATGAAGTATACACGCTATTGTTCTTTTCCAAAATGCTTTTGGAGATTGACAATGAAGATGACTGTATTTCTGAGATAACAAGATTATGTGACCGGCAATGTTTCCCATGGAAATTCTTTTGTGATGGGTGTCCAGATTTAAGTTAACAGGTAGCAAACTCTTCTGCACACAAAGCAGCTCAAAGCAGGTCAGATGACTCATGATGTTATCTTGCTGTAAATTATAATTTGGGTATATAATTTAAAATTAAAAACTGCCTTTTAAACAATAAATGTAACTATTTGACTGGCCCTGGTAGCACAGTGGTTAGAATGCAGTATTGCAGGCTAACTCTGCCCACTGCCAGGAGTTCAATCCTAACCAGCTCAAGGTTGACTCAGCCTTTCATCCTTCCAAGATCAGTAAAACGAGGATCCAGATTTTGGGGGCAATATGCTGAATCTGTAAACCCCTCAGAGAGTGCTGTAAAGCACTAAGGAGCAGTATATAAGTCTAAGTGCTATTGCTATTGCTTTCTTCCAAAAGATGCACAGGGAAACTAACATCTGATATTATACCAGCTGCTACAAAAGCAAGCAAGCAAACATAAGAATTGTTCCCTTCTGGTACTTTTTCAATTTTCATTTCATTTTCTACAAGAATAATTTCTATCAGTCAAAATTAAAGCTTGGAGGCTGCTATGACTTGTCTTTCCTTTTTTTTTTTCAGGAGTGAAACACATCTACTTGCTCTTCTGCTTTTTCTTGCAACAGCTGTTTAGGGTAGTGCTGTGAAAGAAGAGGAGGAAAACATACTATCCCTTACATGGCATGGCCATTTTCTACCATTATTCAACAAATATGCAAAAACCAACCATATACTGTACAAAACACTGGACATTTTTAAGAAGAGATTAGATAACCATTTGTCTGAGGTAGTGTAGGGTTTCCTGCCTAAGCAGGGGGTTGGACTAGAAGACCTCCAAAGCCCCTTCCAACTCTGTTATTCTATTCCAGTGATAGCAAACCTATGGCACGTGTGTCACAGGTGGCAGTGGAGCCATATCTGCCGGCACGCAAGCCATTGCCCTAGCTCAGTTCCAGCGTGCATGTGCACGCCGGCCAACTGATTTTTGGCTCGCACGGAGGCTCTGGGAGGGCGTTTTCGGCCTCCAGAGGGCCTCCGGGGGTGGGGGAGGCCGTTTTCGCCCTCCCCAGGCTCCAAGAAAGCCTCTGGAGCCTGGGGAGGGTGAAAAATGGGCCTACTGGGCCCACCGGAAGTCAGGAAACAGAGGAGCGTGGGGGTCATGCGCACATGCATGGGGGCGGGGCAGCATGGGGAGCCACGCGTGCATGTGCAGGGGGGCAGGGGGGCATTGAATTATGGGTGTGGGCACTCACGTGTGCGTAATACCCTACGCGCGCATGCTTTCGGCACCTGAGGAAAAAAAGGTTCGCCATCACTGTTCTATTCTATTCTATGTCCTGTGCTTTATAGTAGGCTTACTGGAGGGAGTAAATAAAGCTTTGAATCTTCATCTGCGGTGGTGCAGTGGTTAGAATGCAGTACTGCAGGCTACTTCTGCTGACTGCCCGCTGCCTGCAATTTGGCAGTTCGAATCTCACCAGGCTCAAGGTTGACTCAGCCTTCCATCCTTCCGAGGTGGGTAAAATGAGGACCCAGATTGTTGGGGGCAATATGCTGATTCTGTAAACTGCTTAGAGAGGGCTGTAAAGCACTGTGAAGCAGTATAGAAGTCTAAGTGCTATTGCTATTGCTATTGCTATCTACATAGGGAAACTCCTAGGTGCTCATAATATTTAAAGAATAGGTTCTCTTCCTCATCTTTGCTGCATCTTTGCTTATCATAAGACTAATCATAAGAATTAGGCAGCTTCCATTTCATTGCTTAATATATATGTCACTTTTGTTCTTATTTTAATTTCTCAAACTTCCTATTAACATGAAATAACAAGGAAAGTAAATCAATGGAACACAGAAATCCCTCTGGCCACATTAGACAACTTATCTTCCCAATGAAACATTCATCATCTACATCATTTCATAACTGAAGATACAGTATGATAAACATATTTTTAAAATGACCAACATAAAACAAATTAGTCATTAAGCTCAGGAAAATGGACTCAGAAAATGAACCATTGTTGAAGCTGTTTTAACAACAAGTAGAGTAAATATTATTCCAAGTGCTATAAAACAGCAGGCATATATAACAGCTTTTCATCTAATTCAGTCTCCATTTCCTAAACAAACCCACTCAGAAAAGACAACCAACCCTCTGTGACAATCCGAGCACATTCTGAATAAAAAATGAACAGGAAGCCTGAACAAGCATGTCACACTCATATAAACCTGGTAGAAGTAGGTCAGCTTGTTGACTGATGGGTAAATTGTACTTATAGACAGATATCAATTGTGTCCAATCACACTTGGCCAATAAAGAATTCTTTCTATCATCTATCTATCTATCTATCTATCTATCTATCTATCTATCTATCTATCTATCTATCTATCTATCTATCTATCTATCTATCATCATCTATCTCTATCTATCTATCTATCTATCTATCTATCTATCTATCTATCTATCTATCTATCTATCTATCTATCTATCTATCTATCTATCTATCTATCTATCTATCTATCTATCTATCTACATCAAATCATAAAATTGGAAAAGACCTCAAAAGTTACTCAGTACTATTTCCTGCCACCTAAGCTCTACAGCGGCTAAATTTCAGAGGCAATTTTATATTGTCCTGCACACCTGAGATGAGATTGAAGTACTAAGGGTTAAGCACTAAATGACTAGGTACATTATGGGATCCAGAAGCTTGGGGATGACTTCCAGGAGAATGGGACACAGTAAGGAAGCAACAACCATAACCTGTCCTCTGTCCTAACTGCAGATGGAGGTATTTATACCCAGTCAGCATCTCTTGATCACCATGAGGGTCTTCCTCAGAGTTGCAATAGTTGCAGTCCATAGAAACCTGATGGGCAAATCTCATACAGGATCACAACCTCACTATCATCCAGCAAGTGTTCCATAATACAGGCAGGTCTGCATGCTTGTCTACTGCAATGCTATGAATAGATATGGACATAATGTGGGCAAATCTGGCACTAACTAACGAGAATTGATGTAAGGATGATCTGGTTGAGACATCTGTCACCCCATTGATCACCTCGGTTGATTCAGCTGATCTAGTTGGCTAGATGGGTATCCCTTTCTTTACCTCTCAAAGTATGTCTGTCTTGAAACGGGGAACTTGGTGGAAAAGAATGACCATCCCAAATAGAAGTTATTTCAAAATTTATTGAAATCCTTGAAGGTATTTAGCTGAACGTTATCAAGGTAAATTTCCTGTAAAAATATATTGTTCTTGCTATTTGCATTTCATGCTGCCAAACCATGGAGGAACTGAAGTCAGCAGGCATTCACTATCACTCCATGATAGCCTACGTACAAAGCTGCTTCAGAACAAATTTCACTATGTCTATGGGCTTTCCCTCAGATTTTGAATCATCAACTTAAGAAATCTATAAAGTTGGGAAAGGGGGAAGGAAAGAGCAGATGACCACCTGCAAGTGGATTATACTGTTGGAAGACATGAAGCCTCACGTTAGTGATAGATCAACCTGGAGAAAGTCCAACTATAGGGTCACTTAGAGTTGATATCAACTCTGGCATATAATCAATCAATCAGTTACATATAAAACTTTTGCACTGTTTTCTCTATTGTTAGTAGTAAAGTTTGAATGATTTCATTTTTAAATTCCTATCAATCAAGAGCCGTGGTAGCACAGTGGTTAGAATGCAGTACTGCAGGCTACTTCTGCTGACTGCCGACTGACTGCAGTTTGGCAGTTCGACTCTCACTAAGTTCAAGGTTGACTCAGCCTTCCATCCTTCCACGGTTGATAAAATGAGGACCCTAGATTGTTGGGGGCAATATGTTGACTCTGTAAACCACTTAGAGAGGGCTGTGAAGAAGTATATAAGTCTAAGTGCTAGTGCTAGTGCTATCAATCCCTTCTGCTTCATTTTCAGACAATGTCTCATACACGGAGAAGAGAAAATAGCTGTCTCAATAGTACAGGCATCTGTTCCACAGCAGAAAGAAAACCCCAGGAGTAGAGCCAACAGAAAATGTATTATGACATGCTTATAGTTACAAGACAAATTATACCATAAGTTCTAGGGACTGCGTATCTCCTCGGATGTCTAAGTCAAGAGCAGAAAATGTAAGAAAAAGCATTTTTGTCATATCTTTTTCTGTAAATAGTTTGTACTTTTCCTATAATATTGCATGAGTAGCTGCAGAAATTCAGTTATACTGTATGTACTTCCTTTAATCCTCTGATAAGAATCACTTCCAAGGACTAAGATATAAATGCATATTGGTTCTTTTGATAAAAAAAAAATTAAATGAAAATGCCTTAGGATTTTCTGACTTTAACAGTGCATCATGAATGATGTTATATATTTAATTCGTAATGTTCCCAATCAAGGCAAAATGCAATTGCTTTTTCTGATGAGAAAAAAAAAGACTGAAATAGTAATAAAATAGAACTCTTACTGATTAGAAATAGAAGGCAACATTGTCTGGACTCCACCTAAAATTCCAAAGATAAGAAGAAGCTCAACAGATTCCTTTCCTGAATACACTCTATGTTCAAATACACTGCATTCTGTGTATTGTTTGTACAGGTAGTCCTCAACTTACAACCACAACTGAGCCCAAAATTTATGTTGTTAAGTGAGAAATTAATCACGTGAAGTGTTAATACCACTTTATAATGCCTTGGTAAGGCCACACTTGGAATACTGCATTCAGTTTTGGTCGCCACGATGTAAAAAGGATGTTGAGACTCTAGAGTGCAGAGAAGAGCAACAAAGATGATTAGGGGACTGGAGGCTAAAACATATGAAGAACGGTTGCAGGAACTGGGTATGTCTAGTTTAACGAAAAGAAGGCCTAGGGGAGACATGATAGCAGTCTTCCAATATCTCAGGGGCTGCCACAAAGAAGAGGGAGTGAAGCTATTCTCCAAAGCTCCTGAGGGTAGGACAAGAAGCAATGGGTGGAAACTAATCAAGGAGAGAAGCAACTTAGAACTAAGGAGAAATTTCCTGACGGTTAGAACAATTAATCAGTGGAACAACTTGCCTCCTGAAGTTGTGGGTGCTCCAACACTGGACGTTTTTAAGAAGATGTTGGATAACCACTTGTCTGAAGTGGTGTAGGGTTTCCTGCCTAAGCAGGGGGTTGGACTAGAAGACCTCCAAGGTCCCTTCCAACGCTGTTATTTCTATTTCTAAATTTGTTAAGTGAGTTTGGTCACATTTTAAGACTTTTCTTAGCCCATTTGCTAAGCGAATCACTGCAGTTGTTAAATTAGTTAACACGGTTGTTAAGTGAATCAGGTTTCCCCATTGAATTTGCTTCTCGGAAGGTCACAAAAGGGGATCACATGACCTGGAACACTGCAACCGTCATAAATATGAGTCAATTGCCAAGCATTTGAATTTTATTCACGTGACCATGGGGATGCTGCAAAGGTTATGAGCGTGAAAAATGGTCATAAGTCACTTAATTTTTTTCAGTGCCATTGCAACTTTGAATGGTCACTAAATGAATTGTTGTAAGTCGAGGACTACCTGTATTATCATACTGTATTTATCAGCCCAGTGTTCAGATCTCTTCTATTTAGCGAGGTAGTGCAACTGAAGTATGGATAGAAAACAAATGGAAGAAAAAGCCAGACCAGAGTTTCAATTTTTTAGCATGGTAATGAAAAATCCATTTAGAGTCAAGCACTTCAGAACACATTTTTAGATGTGTTCCCTCGGGCTGCTCTTTGGCACACTGTCCTCTCACAGAAACTGCTGTGCTGTCTGTGTTGCTGGCGCAGATTTAATGTGTTTAAACTTTCTAACCTCTCCACACGCAGCATCGGTTGAAAATGACTTGACTTTTCTACTCACTTAATTTATGAAATTCACTGAATAAAACCTCTTCCAAAATACATTAAAATCTGAAATACGGCTTCCACAGAGCATTGCTTTAAAAAGGACATAAAATAAAAACTTTGCCCTTTAACCATATTCAGAAGCATTTTCTGTGGAGGAAATTTAAGTTCTTTAAGATCTACTCCGACAGCTTGATGATCAGTAATAAAGAAGAGTGTGGGGTGAAATTCGGGAAATGGTAATGTCATATTATGTAGATACACTGTTCCAGTGCCGCAGAATGAATCTGACATATTGTCATGTGACAAAATGAACTTCCATCAATTGATGCATCATTTCAGTTTCACACAAAAGCTGCTGGTAGAAATAGGTAAGTCAAATCACAGCATCTTCCATGGATACCAGCTCCAGAATAATTCCTCCATGATTGCCCATTCTTATTTTCTACTTGTGGAGATTGGTTGACACATCTGTGTGAAGGTCAGATTACTGCAGTATGCTAAAAAAAATACCTGGCAGAATGTAATGCAGTAGTGTTTGGAGACTTGTCTTCTCACTATTTACCACTGGAAATAAAGTATGGCTCTTCACATGTCCATCAGACTAGATTATCCATATTTAGTTGCATTCACCTTTTGCCCTCGATTAGACCATCCAATTTCTATTAAGTTCCATCTGATTTTTCATGTTTACCAATTAAAGCTGTGTCGTGTCGTACATCCAAAGTAATTTGGCCCTCCTTGCTATTTTCAGTTAAGGACCAGGGTTCATAACATATCCTGACCAACATAAGCTTCTAAAACCTATAACCGATGTGATTATAATTAGAAGATTTTACCTGGAAACAGGAAAATATATGCATTCTTCATACCAACCAAGTCTCTTTCCTTTTTCTGGTATTCTGGGTTTCTGCTGTGTATTTGTGCTTGTCTGAATAACATTCTTACTCAGTTCTTTTTGTTACTTTGGTAATGGAGCATTTGGTTAATGTGGCCTAGTCAAATCTGTTGCTCTGATTGATTCATAGTGCATCAGTTCCTTTACTGGTGCCTGGCATACAACTTGCAGACTATATTTGCCAACTAATAAGTCTATAATTCAGGGGCAGCTCTTTCCCATTTCACTATATTGGAATTATTATTGCCCCCCTCCCCAAAGTCTTTAAGGTCACATGTAGAGAAAAGCCAGAACCGGGCCCATCCATTCTGGTTGTTCTTGATTACCTCAGATAATATGTAATTATTCTCAGCTAACTTCACATTGTTTGTTTTCTGCTATTTCCCCCCCCCCCCCTCAGTACTTTTCCACTAATCAATAAGTCTCCCCTAACCAGGGACTACAATAACTCTGACATTTTTAACACTTAGATTATTTATTAATTCTCCTTAACTTTGAATGAGATAGTATAATATTGAGATATAACCTTAAACCATTTTTATTACATATCTTTTCAAAGGAGACAATATTGCATTTTCTGGAAATATTATATATGCATATACATAATGCAGACTCCAGCATACCTATTCTCTTTCAAGTTTCCAAACTATACATCACTCTTTTTCACTGTCAAACAGTTCAGAAAATTAACCACGGCATTTAAAATTGATAGCATATTGTGACTTTTTTTTCTTCTGTTCAATCGTGTCCAATTCTGGAAGTCTGCCTGGACAAGTCCCTGTAATTTTCTTGGCAGAAAATTCAGAAGCAGTTTGCTATTGTCATCTTCCTAGGGCTGAGCGAAAGTGACTGGCCCAAGGTCACACTGCTGGCTTCATGCCCAAGGCAGGATTGGAACTCAAGATCTCCCAGTTTCTAGCCTGATGCCCTTATCACTATATATCAAACTTGTTATGTTCTAACTGTTATAACTGTGTTGCATGGTTCCAACCAGGTCCAGCGTTTGAGCGGGAAAAAGCTCAAACGCTATTGGCTGGTCTGTCTGACAGCTCCCTATAAAAGGGCAAGCTGTCAGACTGCTCTTTGCTGGTTGCTGATACAAGAGCTGAAATAAAGAGCTGCTTGGAAGTCTGTCTCCTGTCATCTCTACCCACTATCTAACAGTGGCGACGAGGGCTTGGGTTCAGGAGAACCGTGACTGCTTCTTCAGCGATTCCAACCAGCCAGGCAGCTGCCTTTCTGCCTACTCTCTGCCACGATGTCCAACTTCCACCCACCGGCGCCTTTCGACCCGACCCGGGAGAAATGGGACTCCTACATGCAGCGATTCGACTGCTTTCTAGAAGCGAACAATATGCTGGGTCTGACCGACAACCGCAAAAGAGCTGTGTTCTTGAGTCACTGTGGCCCCGAGGTGTTTGACCCCGCGGAGTCGTTGTCAGACCCAACACCGGTCCAGACCGTTCCGTGGCAAGTGCTTCAAGCCACGCTGAAGACGCACTACGCGCCCACCCCGTCCAAGGTCGTCCGGCGATACGAATTTCGGCAGCGAATGCAGCAAGAGGGCGAATCAATAAATCAGTATATCGCCGCCCTCCATAAGGCATCCGGCCATTGCGAGTTCCGCGACCTGGACGACCCAGAGAGCAGCGACGATGACAGCGTCTGCCGCACCGATCGCCGAT
>QLTV01002259.1:1378280-1391798 GCA_003457575.1 Thermophis baileyi
CTCCTAAACGCCCCGCCTACCTGCGTGATTACGTATGCTGGACTGCTCCATCCAGTAGGGGAGGGGTGTTATGTTCTAACTGTTATAACTGTGTTGCATGGTTCCAACCAGGTCCAGCGTTTGAGCGGGAAAAAGCTCAAACGCTATTGGCTGGTCTGTCTGACAACTCAATTGCGCAGTTCTAGTAGGGCTCCTAAACGCCCCGCCTACCTTCGTGATTACGTATGCTGGACTGCTCCATCCAGTAGGGGAGGGGTGTTATGTTCTAACTGTTATAACTGTGTTGCATGGTTCCAACCAGGTCCAGCGTTTGAGCGGGAAAAAGCTCAAACGCTATTGGCTGGTCTGTCTGACAGCTCCCTATAAAAGGGCAAGCTGTCAGACTGCTCTTTGCTGGTTGCTGATACAAGAGCTGAAATAAAGAGCTGCTTGGAAGTCTGTCTCCTGTCATCTCTACCCACTATCTAACAAAACTGGCTGTCTATTGTGACTACTTTTTTGGGGGAAATCTGGAGAAATCAAGACACACAGATTCCACTTCCAGTTATTTTTGGGGATATAGAAATTTTCTATAATGATGATATTTGATAATGAATTTTCTGCAGGTGATGCAGCCTTAAATTCATTGTATTTTTTTTCTTTCTCCTCTGCAATTAAGTTAAATGTAACAATAATTCCTACCATGAAAAGACAACAGCGCACTGGCATGCATCCTGAAGGAGGATTATTCTGTTGGTCAAATCAGACAATGCCTGTTGGCATGGGATAAAAATTCAGCTTCAGTTTATTAAAGTTTGATCAGATTACTTCCTCTGATTAGTTTAACATACAACTGACAGCAGGATAAATATGCTTTTTAATTTCTTCATTTGGATCATGATCATATCTGGGCCACAATTCTATTCAAATTGAATTCATATTCAAATGGTATGAAAAGAATTTACAAGGCATTTCCTTCATGTAAATTGCAAGACATCATTCTTTTATTTCATAACAGGAATGAACAACCTTCGTTCTTCAGAAAGCACACTTATGGTTATTTAGAGTGAATGGAGTAAACAGAACAGTGGTGTAAAGTGAACAGGTACATTCCTGGTATTTTTCTGTTTTGGGGAGTAAGTGGGATTTTTCTTTTCTTTTTTAAAGTTTGTCAAGCCTCTATCTCAGAATTTATCTAAGTTCCCTGTCTCAAAATGACTAGTAATTACATGAGTTCTTTTAAAGAATCACACCAATACAATTTGGCTGTGCAGATGGAAGTAACTTTAGCTTACCTATCCATGTTTTAAATGCATTTGATTTCTGTAAAGTCTTTAGGACTACGGTGGCTATAGACCCCTGTCAATGAAGGAGAAGGAGAAGGAGAAGGAGAGGGAGAGGGAGAGGGAGAGGGAGAGGGAGAGGGAGAGGGAGAGAGAGAGAGAGAGAGAGAGAGAGAGAGAGAGAGAGAGAGAGAGAGAGAGAGTGTTTTATGGAAGCTTCTGATTCGTCTTCTATTGTTTTTCTGTTTTTAACTGTAAGCCCACCAGAATCATTCTGGAATCAGGCAACTTCCATATTTAAAATATAAATAAATACAATGAATCCATTAAAAACAGCTTGAAACCATGCATTGAAAGTCAGCCATTTTCCAGTGAAATTTGGCAGGATATCAGCATGTTAAGAATATAGATATTGAGACACATGGTATTCACAGGTCTTGGGCTGCCCTGCTTGAGCAAAACTATTCCTGATCAACATTTACAGTGTGTATTGCTCCCACTGAACTCCCCACTTCAGTTCTGTTTGAGTCAAGACATTGTTTCCTGGTCTTTTTAAATCAAACTTTATTTTTTCCCTCTCTGCTCAAATAGCAAAATGTTTAATATCCAGACCCTGTTAACCTGTTATCCAGATCACCCTTCAAACTGACCTTGCTGACCTAAAATGAAACATAACCGGAAATGATGATCTGGCTCTGGCTGACAAATTTTTGCCACTCCACACCTCCCTGTCTTGCAGAAGGAAGCAAGGAGGCTTGGCTGATAAGGTGCTGAATAGCTTTTGGCCTAAACTCTGCTCTTCAGCAAAACGATTATCTTGATTTCCTTCAAGACCCTGGCAGTTTCTGCTTTCTTCTTTTTTGCAGTCTTTTTTTCTAAGACTGCTCCTTATTTTGGCTATTTGTTCATTTCCATCTGTCTTCTTGTTAATCAACTGTTAATGACTCCTGCTTTGACCTAATTCCATTCCAAAATTTGACTGTGGTTTCATACTATTACAGAAGTTCAGTCATGATTATTTTTCAATTATTGCAAAACAATTCTGAAACAGAATTTAGTCTAAATATTATCAGAAGGGAAAATAAAACCCTAACTTAAATCTGGAAATTGAGGTCTTGGAATCTAACCGATGCACACCGTTTTTATTTAATTTCGCCCTCCCTGAAATTCATGGCTCTTTGAAAAAGCAGATAACCAATGGCAACCATACTCTCCCAATCATCAGGGAGATACTGTAGACAGTAGCCCAAATGACCTGAGCCAATGTTGAGTTTTCTACTGCTTTATTTGGAAAAATTACATTCAGGCAATAGAATGTGATAACACTGAATTTAGAAGAAACTAATATATAAATAACAAAACGTTTGTGAAAATTTTCACTGTTACGTTCATCTTTTGTTATTCTTCATTTCCTTTCAGTTTTATAAACAGAGGAAGATACTTATGAACAATATGTTTTATTCATTTCAATAAGGCCAAAAGTGTAGCTGGAGTGTTCAAAATACAATCAGCTGGATTCCTTTACCTGTAAGAAGTAAATGATACTTCTTCAGAAAACCACATTTGCTGCAGTTGCTCTTAATTTGCATACATAAAAATAGGCAGCTAATCCTGCTTGCAATAAAAGGCAACAAAATAGTGTGCAGCCCATGGAATAGATGTTTTGTCAGAGTTTTTATATGTTGTGTTGGAAGATCACATGAAAAATCCTACAACACTTTATGTTAGAACTCTGACCTTGTTTTCCTCTACTCCCCTCTCAATTTTTCCCCCTTATTTTACTTGACAAAAAGTTCAGAGAAATAAAATACTTACATATTATTCTGTGACATTTGATGCATGAAATGATTATCTTAGCTTTGTTGTTTAAATTAAACTGAATATTCAGAGGCACGAGGAAGCAAAGGGTACAATAAAGAATCCCACCAATAAATAATAGGCTATTCCCTATGGATTGCAGAAATGTGACAAAGATACTTTGTGTAATAATAGTGCTGCAGACATTGCACATTTCCAAGGAAAACTCTAGTTTTCCTCATTTGGAAAAACAGCAAGAAAAGAAATGGCTACAACTGATTTACAGTGTAAATCTTCAATATTTTTAACATTTCCAGGAGATGTAGTTTTCTGTTGTAGATTAAAGAAAGCTGTCTAAAATGCTGCACAATTTGCTGACATCGGAATTTTTTTTCTGGCATTAACCTGGAAGAGACTTTTGTGAATGTGCTGTACGTGTGCAATAGCTCCTTATTGCACATATTGTACCTGGAAAAGGCTTTCAGAAGAGGCATTTCGAAGGGCACACAGCAAGATCTATAATAATTTTACTTTGCCCTTTAGAAGCAGAATGTGCATTGCTTCACCAAGCATTTCTGAATTGTTGTTCAACAAGGAATTCCTTTGAAATTTCATAAGTCCATTTTATCTACTCTCTACTTCCATTGCCATCACATATTTTTTATTATTTTTTATTTATTTATTTTGTCAAGCACGTATTAGATAACATATATAGGTATAAACATGATTTGAATACATGAAATAAATACGAATAAAAGGGAACATTAGGACAGGGATGGTAGGCACGCTGGTGCGCTTATGCACGCCCCTTACAGACCTCTTAGGAATGGGTTGAGGTCAACAGTAGACAGTCTAAGGTTAAAATTTTGGGGGTTTGGGGAGGAAACCACAGAGTCAGGTAGTGCATTCCAGGCATTGACCACTCTATTGCTGAAGTCGTATTTTCTGCAATCGAGTTTGGAGCGGTTTACTTTAAGTTTGTATCTATTGTGTGCTCGTGTATTGTTGTGGTTAAAGCTGAAGTAGTCATTGACAGGTAGGACATTGTAGCAGATAATTTTATGAACTACGCTTAGGTCATACCGAAGGTGGCGTAGTTCTAAGTTGTCTAAGCCCAAAATTTCAAGTCTGGTGGCATAAGGTATTCTGTTGCGAGCAGAGGAGTGGAGGACTCTTCTCATGAAATATCTTTGGACACGTTCAATTGTATTAATGTCCTATATGCAGGGCGGGTTCCAGACAAGATGAGCTGTATTCGAGATTTGGTCTAGCAAATGTTTTGTATGCTCTGGTTAGTAGTGTAATATTACCGGAGAAGAATAATACGGAGAAGTAATACTGGATTTTTCATTGTCAGCAATGTAATTCCAATTTCTCATTCAAAAAGAGAAACAACATACCTTTGTGTAAGCCTTTGGTGATGGAACATGTGTGTACACCTATCTGCTGCAACTGAACACAATTCATTATTTGTGGCTTAGAGTTAATAGTTTTAGAAGAAATAATGGCAGATTGTACCTTCAGATAGAATTGATTATCACCACTTTTCTTCCCAGCATTTTCCTAGTAGAGAATATTTCCTTCCTTAGTTTATATTTTTTTTCCAAAAAGCTGATGTTAGGAAAGCAGAAGTATATAATCACAATTGCAGAATTAAGCATTTTTAAGGAGAGAAAAACCTAGCTTTGAATGGGTTACAACAATAATAATCAATAATCAGAGTGAAATTAGAAGGAAACATTTTCTTAGGCTTTTTATTTTCTAGTAACTTTTTTAATTTGAATCTACTTAGAAATCAATGAAGAAGAAGCTTGAAATTGTAACTCTAATATGCATAGATTTCTTTTTGCTCAGTTGATCTGAGTGCTTGAGAGCACTTCATGTCATTTGATTTGTTGGGAACATGCTGAGGAAATATGAGCCTAGAAATTTAATAAGGTATATCAAATTCCAATGTCAGTCAGTTCAGGATAGAATGAGTGTTAGAAATTTGCTAGGTAATGGAAGTAGATAAATAAAATTAATGAGAGAGTAGTGTTCAGGCTTTGCTTCTTAATGCAGCAAGTGTACAGCAGAGGGTAGGATACATGCATATAGAAGAAGAAAGAGGTAAAGCTATTTTGTGCATCCTCATCCCTTTGTATCACTTTTGTGTTCATGGGTTCAGGTATATTCCTAAAAAGCATTATGGTAAAATATTAAGACACTTCTTCTGGAATCAAGAATCTCCATATTCACTTCTGCCACCCTGTTCTACAAGTTCTTAGTAAGCATTCATAAGTGCTTCTTGTCTATGAAACTGTAAGAGAAATAGCAATAGTAATAGCACTTAGACTTATATACTGCTTCACAGTGCTTTACAGCCCTCTCTAAGCGGTTCACAGAGTCAGCATATTGCCCCCAACAATCTGGGTCCTCGTTTTACTGACCTCGGAAGGATGGAAGGCTGAGTCAACCTTGAGCTGGTGAGATTCGAACTGCCAAATTGCAGACAGCCGGCAGGCAGCAGAAGTGGCCTGCTGTACTGCATTCTAACCACTGCACCACCGCAATATATACAATATATTGCAATATATTTGCAATATATGAAGAAATGTGGTAGGATCTAATAATTTCAGATTTACACATAGAATTAATCCATCTTGACAAACAGATAAACTATACTACCATCCATTGAATAAGATTTAGGGAGTCTTAAGCGCTATAAGGAGTATGGATACCTCGACTTCTCCAATAGAACCTGTGGAATATTAGCTGTGGAATGTTAGCTATAGGAGATATAAAGCCAAGTGTGATTAAACACAGAGTCCATCTGAACAGCTGGAACCATCACATGACATCATGCCTCCCAGCCCCCACACTTGGCAAGTAGACAGGAGAGCAAAACGCAAACAGTCTATGAGGTTCTTTGCCAAGCAAGGGAGTAAAACCCACAAAGAAGAGGGAGTCAAGCTATTCTCCAAAGCACCTGAGGGTAGGACAAGAAGCAATGGGCGGAAACTAATCAAGGAGAGAAGCAACTTAGAACTAAGGAGAAATTTCTTGACAGTTAGAACAATTAATCAGTGGAACAACTCATCTCCAGAAGTTGTGAATGCTCCAACACTGGAAGTTTTTAAGATGTTGGATAAGCATTTGTCTGAAGTGGTGAAGGGTTTCCTGCCTAAGCAGGGGGTTGGACTAGAAGACCTCCAAGGTCCCTTCCAACTCTGTTATTCTATTCTATTCTATTCTATTCTATTCTATTCTATTCTATTCTATTCTATTCTATTCTAAATCCCTTCATTTGACTATTCTTCTATATATTCTATATTCTTCTGTAAAAAGCAAAAGCATCAGGTATTTTTTTCTTCTTCACAGATTCTGTTTTGGTTTGCATTCTTTGTCTTCTGTTATCTTTTCAACCTTGAGTAAACTGCTAATTTTCATAGCAAATGTGTGAGAGAATATAATTGAAACCAGAAACAGGACAATATCTATATTTATTATTACAACCTTAATTTATAACATAGTACATATTTATCAAATGCAATAAAAAATTAAAATTATATATAATCAAGTTAGGGTAGCACTGATGATGTTACCTAGTGAGGGTAATGAAACGCCTGCAAGAAAACAAGCAAGCTCAGAGAGCACCAAGGACCCCTCATTTCAACCCTGAGCTACAAATATTCTCCTTTATTAAAAAAAATTAATAGCCATAAAAATATTAAAATAATAAAATCATCTTCAGTAAATAAAGCTTCAGAAGAGATGTTTATCTAGAATTAAACCCATCAGTGTCCACAAGACAGTCCCTTTCTATGTTTTCAATATGAGTTCAATTGTGTGAGAATCTGGCCAGTATATTTTCCTTTTCAGAGGAGATGCTTTGAAATACCACCTTTGTATAGCCACCTACATTGAGGCATTTATTTTATTTTAAAGCAGCGGTGTCAAACTCAAGGCCCGTGGGCCGGATCCAGCCTGCGGGGTGCTTAGATCTGGTCTGTGGGGCCACCCTGGAAACAGTGAAGGCCTGGCCCACGGTGCCTTTGCCAGTGAAAACGGAGTTTTTGCCAACGAAAAGCTGCATTTTCGCTGGCAGTGGGTTGCAAGAGGCCATTGCAGCCGAAAACGGAGCTCGGGAGCCCGTTTTCTCTAGCAGAGCACTCGGGCCACCATAGGCACCCCCGACACGAGTGACATCGAGCTGGCCACGCCCACCCTGCCCCCCCCGAGTTCAAACACAATCCAGATGCGGCCCTCCATGAAATCGAGTTTGACACCCCTGTTTTAAAGGAATGTTTATTAAAGAAAAATTGTGTCAATAGAGGTTTCTTCCTCCATTTTTCCTAAAAATATAATTTCATGAAGTAATGCAACTATCAAAAGAAAAGTAGCTAAGAGGTGGCAAATTTAGTTCTCCCTTCACTGTACATAGTGGCTACAATTTATAAGAGCTCATGCATATTTATTTATGAGCATTTAAATATAGAGAGGAGAATCAAATGCCAGTTTTTGTGTCTGATATGGGACATTAAATGCTTGGTTGTTTAAATAATTCGCAATAAGGTTGGAATGGTATATAGCATAACTATGAATAATAAAGGATTACTTCAGCAATGAATCTCAGACGCTGAGCCTTCATCCACACATTTGCATACTGAGATGGTTTTCATTAATGTGTAATTTGTATACTTCATAAACATCCCTTTCAAACAGTCCCTTCTCTAATTTTTGGGACAGTGCTTATAAACTAGAAAGCATATAAGTAGGCAAACAGAAAGCAAAAATGTTAAAAATGTTTCTGAAAAATAATATCTGTTCATGCAGATAAATATCTTTCCTTTACAGTATGGATATTATGCTGATAAATAAGGCATTTTTATGTGAGCCATGCTATTAATACACTAGCTAATTCTATGCCAATTTTCAGGTTTAAATAAACATGTGACATACAGTTTAAAAATGTGAGTAAAAATTTCAAGTCATGGTGAGTTCATGGACACATTTAGCAAGTAATAAATTATTACAGCCTAAAGGTCCCCCCCCCTTTTATACCCGTGCTTTTTACATGGAGCTTAAAAGCTGTTCTGAAAATTGTACATAATAGGATAAATATGTTGGTAAATAAGGTAAATAGGTTTTCCCCTTGGTTTCTTTCTATATTACCTTCTCAGTTTTGATGTCTTTTTAATAGTTACTAGGTGATATTTGCTCAAACTCAGAATGAGTTAAGAAATCCTTAGAATCATGAAAGGAGGGGCTGTGAACATGATTACTGCTGACAGTAACTTTTTTCCATATGTTGTCTTGTCAGAATCCATTATGGCTAAATGCCCCTTCCTCAAATTTGCCACATCAGATAATGTTATTATATTATTAGCCTGCCTTGGTTGCTAGAAAACAAGAATAAAAGAGTGGTTCAGGGTGGTTCAGTACATACACACACAACTTTCTTCCTGTATGTTAGATGGACTCACCCTCATATTGTGTTTGCTCTTATGTGGTATAATATTATTGTACCTATTGTAATATTGTAATATTATTGATCAAGGATTATAATATGTATATTGATCAGCAAGCAGTACTTTCACTCATAATTCATCTTGCAGAAAACAGGACAGACCTTATTATACTTTTTAAAAATGCATCAGAATCTAGTATTGTTAGAGGATAAATTCTTTGAAGGTCATCTAAAGGAAGTGAAATTCTAACAGGGTATGTTTTGATGACACATAATCAGGAAAAAGCAGGATAAAATGAGATTGCTCATTCTTAAGCTGATTCACACTATGAGGTTAATTTAATTTTAAAGAGACAGGGACTTGATATCATATAAGCATGTGTGTGTTTCTCTCTCTCTCTCTCTCTCTCTCTCTCTCTCTGTGTGTGTGTGTGTGTGTGTGTGTGTGTGTGTGTGTGTGTTTGGTCTGTTGCAATATTTCATTGGGATGAAATTGTCATCTTTAGTGAGAGAACTTCCAACTATTGAATAGCTTAAGTAGGAGCAATTATTCATCACTTTTTATCTCTGTACTGATCAAGGCTGGGTTTTTTGTTGCCTTCTGATATTTTAAAGGAGCGTGTAATTCTATGAAAATTCAGTGGACACAGAATGTCTGGTTCCCGGTTCTGTAGTCTTGTTCATCTACTCTTGAGCCAAAGATTGATGAATTGGACTCAAAGGAAAACAGAAACTTACAGGCAAATTATTTTCTCTGCTTCTTCATTGGAAAACATTGCAAGGAATAAAAGCATCACCCATAATGTAACAAAAAAAAAATGGCAGAATTTTTCTCATACTGTCAGAGCTGCCATCTTTTTTCTATAATTCATGGTCATCTTTGCTTACAGAGTTCTTATTGTGGAGAAAAATATTAATACTATCCCAAGCTTCTGAATGAAAAAAGGACACCACCAATTAAATTCAAATTTATGAAAAGGGTCTTAAAATAGTAGTTGATCACAAGCTGAAAACTGGTCAGAAGAATGGCATGGCTCCTAAAAAGGCAAATAAAATTTTGGATAGCACCAGAGAAATATGGTTTCCAAATCATGTGAAATAAATCTCTACTGTGTCTTTCATTGACTAGATCTCCTCTCATGTACTGTACCAAGTTCCAGATGTACACATTTCAAAAGAGTCAGAAAAAGCGGAAGAGAAGGTCAAGAACAATCAAAAGTCTGAAAATTAATCCTGGAAATGTTTAGTCATAAGGAAAGATGAGCAAGGGAGATATGGTAGTGTACTTTTTGAATACCCAGCAGTTTGTCATACAGAAAACCAATATTTGATCTCTATTATCCCGAAGTACAGAACATAGAATAATGCTTTTAATTCATTCCATCTATAATGTTATTAATCCATTCTGGATTCTTGCACTGAGTCAAGTGTCAGCAGCCCTTCCAATTCTATAAGTTAATATATCAGTTTCCTGTCCTGATTTTGCTTTATCGTTTTATATCAAATATATAAAACATCTTTAAGAAACTTTGTATCCCATTTCATTAGCAAAGGAAAGAGTGGGCATTCTTTTTCCCACTGAGAATCAAATCAGGATAATCTTCTCTGGATTCATCATGCTAAGAATGCTTCAAGACCTAGCACTGAATATTTTTGCCTTCTCTCAGACATGGACTTAAATTTTTTTAGCAACAAATAAAAGCAAATGTCATGCAGCTATCTTGCCTAAAAACCTTGCTCAAGAGGATGATTTCACAAATTTACTCAAGCCGAAACACTCCCTAAGACCAATACAAGGTCATGCAGCTTAGAAAGAAAAGAAAACTGGTATCAATTGAAAATATATATATATATATATATATATTTCATTATGGGAATATTAACATCTTGAGTGACCATGTGCACTATTTTTTCAGAGAACAGTCTTATTTTTGAAGAAATTGGTTTAATGCTAAAGTACAAGAAGGGAGAGATCTGGATGATACATTGAGTAAACATAAAGACTGTCTGGTCAAAGTCTTCCCATAACGGTGTGATATTTGCATTTGCAGAACTGTGGTGTCGCAGTGGTTAGAATGCAGTACTGCAGGCTACTTCTGCTGACTGCCACCTGCCAGCAGTTTGGCAGTTCAATTCTCACTGGCTCAAAGTTGACTCAGCCTTCCATCCTTCCAAGGGCAGTAAAATGAGGACCCAGATTGTTGGGGGCAATATGTTGACTCTGTAAACCGCTTAGAGAGGGCTGTAAAGCACTGTGAAGTGGTATGTAAGTCTTAGTGCTATTACTATTGCTATTGCTGTTTTTCTGCATTTTATAGAAGAATCCTGAGTTCTCTGGGAAATTCCCAAGGTAATTCATGAAAATAATAGTTTTCCCAGAATACTGAAATTTAGTAATATATTTAATTTAGTTCTGTGAGTACACATGGACTCCTATTTATGCATTCCTATTTAAAAAAAAAACAAAATGTGGTTCAAATTTGTCTGCCTACCTAGAATGGGAACACAATGAAGTTCTTCAAGACTTCATGATTGAATGTAGTGCTAGAAATTTTGTATTCTGTATTTTGTATTTGTATTTTGAAAGCATTTGGCTATTTGTGTAGTAAAGCTCCAAGACCACTGTAGTACCAGCCAGAAAATATCACATAAGGATCTCCACCAAAGACAGTCATTATAGATTATTATAAAAGGTAATGGAAGTAAATAATACTTAATCTTTCCATGGCTGACTGATGAAGGAAGCTCATAAATTATTCTATTACCTGATTTGTAAGAGAAATTCAAGGGCTCAAAAGTCCTTTCAAATATTAATTTCCACAAATGCTTACATTTCTATCATCCCATTAAGGGGAAAGCTTAAAACAGAAAATCCAATGTTTGGGGTCTCTTCAGAACTGGCTCACATGCTAGAGAATCGTTAGAGATATAATTATTAATAATAGTAGCACACCTTCACTTTTAATCTGTAATAGATTCAAATCGGTTCTGGTTGTTGTTGCTAAATTGTTCATTTACTCCTGACTGTACATGACTCAATGGACCAGGACTTGCCAGAATGGCTTGTCAATAACTCTTCCCCTGAGTTTTGTTCCTAATGTCAGAGATAATGTATAACTATCTGGCAGGGATGGGTTCTAACTTACCTCACTGCTGGTTCACTTCCGCACCGCGTGGGTGCGCCTCGCGCAGTGCGGAAGTGAACCGGCAGCGAGGTAAGTTAGAACCCATCCCTGCCAGATAGTTATACATTATCTCTGACATTAGGAACAAAACTCAGGGGAAGAGTTATTGACAAGCCATTCTG
The DNA here is from genome assembly GCA_003457575.1 of Thermophis baileyi. Taxonomy (NCBI): domain Eukaryota; kingdom Metazoa; phylum Chordata; class Lepidosauria; order Squamata; family Dipsadidae; genus Thermophis; species Thermophis baileyi. The sequence goes on from QLTV01002259.1 coordinate 1,390,096, forward strand.
GCAAGTCCTGGTCCATTGAGTCATGTACAGTCAGGAGTAAATGAACAATTTAGCAACAACATGCGCAGTGCAAAAAATTTTTTTTAAAAAAACCCCGAAAACAAGATGGCGATGCATGCGCAGTGCTGTAAACTTGGCTTCTGCGCTTGCGCAGAAAAAAAAAATTCAAAAAAATTCAAAAAAATTCAAAAAAAAGATGGCGCCCACGGACCGGCACCGACCAAACCGGATCGGTGATGTCATCATGATGTCACCAGCGGGATGCTTCTGGTTCGGGCGAACCTGTCCAAACCGGGAGGAACCCACCTCTGCTATCTGGTCTTCTGCCAATCTCTTTTTTAACTGGCTTCATTTTTTCCACAATCGGGGTCTTTTCCAAAGATTATTGCCTTCCCATGAGGCTTCCAAAATATTTAAACTATAGTTTCATCAAATCACTTCCAGTGCATTATTCTAATTTTACTTCAGTTAGTATGGAAGGATTCATTATTTTTTCTGACTGTGGTACTCTTAACTATTTTCTCTAGTAAAGCAGTTCAAAGGCATTGATTTTTTCTTCATCCTGTCTTTCTGATGATCCAGCTTTTACTGCTATATAAACTACATCAATACTGTATGAAATGGTGAGGAAATTGGACTTTTTAGTATTTCAATGCAAGTTGAAAAACCCTCCCAATTATCCGGAATATATTTTTATACAGTATGTTGTTTCTATATTTGTGATAGGCAGGTCTTTGGTTAATGCTGCTCTTAGACTTTGCACAGTCATCATATTCAATGTCTCTTCCAGTTGCAAATTTTTATAAGGGAGGGATTGCATCTCAATTGCAGGGTTTGTTATCTTTGTGAAGAAATCTCAGGTAAGCATTCTCTGGATTCCCAAATAAGAATTGTCTCTAGGAATATGCTTCAATCCCTAGCCTTCCTGACATAAATGGAGGAATGTCCTTATGTTCCTACTGTAAGATTTTTTTGTTCTGACAAATAAGTTTCCATGTAATGGAATTAGCTGGGCTTAGTTGTAAAGAGGCCATTATAATTGCTTAGAGGCAAGATTATAGTCATTTTAAAAGATTTATTTCCAAATATTTTCAAGTCTGAGGAAACATGCATTTACAGAATTTCCCCGAAGAATGCAGTCTTGAACATGAGCTGAAACAAACCAGGTAAGATTTAGCATGAAAATATTAAGTCTTTATTCTGTTAAGTCTTGCATCTGGGAGTAAAACCCAGATACAGGACAGGGGGACTTGGCTTGGAAGCAATACAGGTAAAAAGGATTTCAATGTTCTGATAGGTCACAATTTAAAATATAAGACAACAGTGAGAGGGCCAGTGGTGGGATTCAAAAATTTTTACTGCCGGTTCTGTGGGCGTAGCTTGGTGGTTGTGGCGTGGCGTGGCTTGGCTTGGTGGGCGTGGCTTGATGGGCATGGCAGGGGAAGGATACTGTAACAACTTTATTTCCTCCCCACTCCAGGGGAAGGATACTGCAAAATCTCCATTCCCTCCCCACTCCTGGGGAAGGATACTGTAAAATCTCCATTCCCTCCCCGCTCCAGGGGAAGGATACTGTAAAATCTCCATTCCCTCCCCAGGGGAAGGATACTGCAAAATCTCCATTCCTTCCCCACTCCAGGGGAAGGATACTGCAAAATCTCCATTCCTACCCCAATCCAGGGGAAGGATACTGAAAAGGCACT
>QLTV01002259.1:1391937-1403455 GCA_003457575.1 Thermophis baileyi
CATGATACTGCAACATCTCCATTCCCACCCAACGCCAGGGGAAGGATACTGCAAAATCCCCATTCCCACCCCGCTCCTGGGGGAAGGATACTGCAAAATCCCCATTCCCACCCAACTCCAGGGGAAGGATACTGCAAAATCTCCATTCCCTCCCCACTCCAGGGGAAGGAAACTGCAAAATCCCCATTCCCTCCCCACTCCAGGGGAAGGATACTGTAAAATCCCCATTTCCTCCCAATCAGCTGGGACCCGGGAGGCAAAGAATAGATGGGGGCAGGGCCAGTCAGAGGTGGTATTTACCGGTTCTCCGAACTACTCAAAATTTCCACTACCAGTTGTCCAGAACTAATCAGAACCTGCTGAATCTCACCTCTGAGGGCGCTTCTAAAAAGGCAAATGCTATCCTGGGATGCATTAACATGAACAGAGTCCAAGTTACAGACACTCTGCTCTACCCTGGTCAGTTTCTACTTGTAATACTATGTCCAGTTTTGATTACCAGAATCTAAAATGACATTGACAAACTGGAATGAATGTAGAGAAGGATTATCAAAATGGCAAGTGGACTGGAATACAAGACCTGGGAAAAATGGTTAAAAAAAAAAAACATTGGCATTTTTTGGGTTTAGATATTGTGTTTAGATATTGTAGAGAAGGGAAAATACCAGCCACCATCTGAAACATCCACAGCAGCAGAGTATGAGTATCTGCAGACCTAGCACGTTTGAACACAAAGGCTGCTCTGATGAAAGAGCAGGCATTGGAAAAGGTTGAAGGAGATAGCAGATGATAACAGAGAGCGCTTGTCAAGAGACCATTTGCTGGATTACCTTTATCAGATGTATTCAAACAATCTCCCTCACCTAGTCAGAAAATTGAGCTGGTTCCTCGTGTTGGAAAGTCTTCCTCAAAAGGAAAGAAGGGGCTAGAGAACACATGAATTATATGCCCACAGTAACTTATATCTCCACAGTTGAGCTTGGAAATGTTGGTGTGGGATCAGGAGAACACGACTCACACTGATCAGTTTGCTGCCAGATCAATTTATCTACTTGGTTAGACATGTTATTTTGAGTGTTACTTTGAATTCTTGGTTTAGACTGCAAGACTCCAGATAATCTGACATTGTTTTCATCTCCTGTCCCTGCTGCTCAAAGAACTGGGGATAATAAACTTTATCTGGTTGTTGTTTTTTTACACCTTTGGAACATCTTATGTTTTCTTTCTGTTACTTGCTAGTCAACTGCCCAGGAATCCATTTACTGCCACAAATATAATTGCAGGTGTTTAAAGAGTTGTCAGGAGAGGTGGAGTAGACTTTTGTTCTAGAGAGAAAGACCAGAGCCATGAGTGGAAAGTATAAAGAAGTAGCTTGGATATTAAGAGGAATTTCCTTGATGGTGAGAGCTGCCAGCTAGTGGAATAAGTGACCTGGAGATCTACAGTCAGAGGCTGGGTAGTCATCTGCCAAAATGCTTTTTAGAAGATCATATTCAAAACAAGGGTTGGACTAAATTATCACTGAGGTTCCTTCCATTTCTTTAATTCTATTGATATCCTCAAAGAAATAATGTCTCAATGTATTTTGTAAGCTATCTTTTTGTGACTCTGCTGATGTATTTTCTGATTGCAACTCACCATGTGCTGAAAAATGTAGTAAAGATATCCTGTTTAATCTTGTTCTACATATTATATACACATTAACTCAATGCTGATTTCACAATATTAACAATGATCTGCATTATGTTATAGACCAGTTGTCAGGCCGAAGCCATCTTATTTGGACACTTTGGCCTGCCACACTTTATGCTTTTGAAACGTATTCTTGCTGTGGGAATTTGGGAGGGGGCTGTTGCATGAGGGATGTAGAAATTTAGCCATAACAAATTCCTTTAGATTCTCAAGGTCATCCTTTGTACAGCACCTGCCCGGAAGTTGATGGGAGTAACGGACACGTTGGCAGAAGACGACTGGCCAACGTGATGAACTTGTGGGTGTGGGGACAAGGGGCTTGATCTTTCAACTGGGTGGAGAAACCCTCGTAGCGTCAGATTCGGGTTTCTCACAGCTGTGCCAACATGGCTCTACTAATAAATTGGAACTTTGAGCAATACTTTGCATTGGACTCTGATTTAGTTTGAGATGCTATTTGGACCCCTGACACTAACCCAAATCTCTCTTAAAAAACTCATCCAGCTACCCCGAAACTCAGGGTGCTGTTTGGGGTCCTGAGCCCCATCACCAACCCAGCAACGGGTGGTGCAAAGACTCAGGGAATATGTAGGAGTGCACGTGACCCCCTGTGCTCCCCCGCCCCCCATGCTCCTCCTGCCTCCCTGCACAGGCACGTGTGACCCCTGCGCATGCGCGCATGACCCCCATGCATGCACACGCATCTCTCACATGAACCCCGCCCCCCATGCATGCACGGCAGAGACCCAAAAATCAGCTGGCCAGCGGGAGGCGTGCACACATGCATGGTGGAGCTGAGATGGGGCGACGGCTCGTGTGCCTGCAGAGAGGGCTCTACATGCCACCTGTGGCAAGCGTGCCATAGGTTTGCCATCACGGTTATAGACTTAGTTATCCCAAAATGTATTCTTTTCCATAAATTTTTTGTTAGATTGGAACCCATGAGTTTATGAGCCCTGCACAAGTTTTAAAAAATCAAATCATATCCAGAACTGTACACACTATCATACTTTTGCAATCAGCTCTATTAATGTACCAATGAATGAAAAATTCTATGTGGAAATCTTGGAAAATGCACACACATATACAAGCAATATATTTTGTCATGAAAAGCTATCTTGGCTAGGTAGACATCACAAAGTGACTTAGGATATGAATCTAGAATAGAATTCTTTATTGGCCAAGTGTGATTGTGACACAAGGAATTTGTTTCCGGTGTGTAAGCTCTCAATGTACATACAGCAATTGTGATATCATTAACATTGTCATTGTAAAATACATTCATCATAAAACATTAGATACAACACTTAGTGATAGTCATGGATACTAAATAAGCAATCAACATAAATCATACTAGGATACTAAGTGAACAATATAAATCGTAAGATATTATAGAATAGAAAAACAGAGTTGGAAGGGACCTTGGAGGTCTTCTAGTCCAACCCCCTGCTTAGGCAGGAAACCCTACACCACTTCAGACAAATGGTTATCCAACATCTTCTTGAAAACGTTCAGTGTTGGAGCATTCACAACTTCTGGACGCAAGTAGAGCCGAGGTGGCGCAGTGGTTAGAGTGCAGTACTGCAGGCTACTTCAGCTGACTGCTAGCTGCAGTTCGGCAGTTCAAATCTCACCGGCTCAAGGTTGACTCAGCCTTCCATCCTTCCGAGGTGGGTAAAATGAGGACCCAGATTGTTGGGGGCAATATGCTGACTCTGTGAACCGCTTAGAGAGGGCTGTAAAGCACTATGAAGCGGTATATAAGTCTAAGTGCTATTGCTATAAGTTGTCCCACTGATTACTTGTTCTAACTGTCAGGAAATTTCTCCTTAGTTCTAAGTTGCTTCTCTCCTTGATTAGTTTCCACCCATTGCTTCTTGTCCTGCCTTCAGGTGCTTTGGATAATAGCTTGACTCCCTCTTCTTTGTGGCAGCCCCTGAGATATTGGAACACTGCTATCACATCTCCCCTAGTCCTTCTTTTCATTAAACTAGACATACCATTAAACTAGGCAACCGTTCTTCATATGTTTTAGCCTCCAGTCCCCTAATCATCTTTGTTGCTCTTCTCTGCACTCTTTCTAGAGTCTCAACATCCTTTTTTACATCGTGGCGACCAAAACTGAATGCAGTATTCCAAGTGTGTCCCTACCAAGGGATTATAAAGTGGTATTAACACTTCACGTGATCTTGATTCAATCCCTCTGTTTATGCAGCCTAGAACTGTGTTGGCTTTTTTAGCAGCTGCTGCCAAAATACAAGATACAAGCAACAAAGTTATAGTCATAAGAAGATAAGGAGATGAGAATAATAATGGTAATACTGCCTTTTTAGATAGCTTGATAGTGTTGTGGGAATTAGTTGTTTAGCATAGTGATGGCATGGGGGGGGGAGCTGTTCTTGGGTCTAGTTGTTCTGGTGTGCAGTGCCCTATAGCTTCGTTTTGAGGGTGGAAGTTGAAACTGTTTATATCCAGGATGTGGAGGGGTCTGTAGATATTTTCACAGCCCTCTTTTTGACTCGTGCAGTATACAGGTCCTCAACGGAAGATAGATTGGTAGCGATTGTTTTTTCTGCAGTTCTAATTATCTGTTGAAGTCTGTATCTATCTTGTTTGGTTGCAGAGCCAAACCAGACAGTTATAGAGGTGCAGATGACAGGCTCAATAATTCTATAGTGTAGAATCAGGAACATTTATTTCAAAACATTATATCTAAGTTCTTCTCTATGTCTAAAACAAAAGAGAAAAAGTGTTTTATATGATTGGAAATAAGTGTTTCATAGCAAAGCTTTAACATTATTAATAGAATTTTAAATAGAACATTTAACTCTCTCCTTTAAAGAGATCTGGCAGGCTTTCAATATTCCTTTGTTTACAAGTGGCACACTGGCTTATTTTGGCTTGCTTATCACCTTCAGCTTTATTTTTATAGGGTTGTTCCCTATAAGTAAATGACCAATAGATAACAGATACTTTTTCTTCACTATCAGCACCGTATTTGGAAATTGACCCTTCCTTTGACTCAGAGTTTATTTTTAAACTCCTTATTTGAATTCCTGAGCTGATCTGCAACACTGAGGATCACTCTCAGCTGTCAAACCCACTGTGAGAACTAAATGAGCTGTATTTGGGAAATGGCTCATGTAAAGGAAAATTAAACTGAGGAAGTACACCATTTATCCAAAAAAAAAAGAAGAAGAAGAAGAAGAGAAATTAAACCTTACTTTCTAGCAGCATCGGCAAGTGTATAAAGAGCCAGTTTGCTATAGAGGCTAAGGCACCAATATTAAAAAATCAGAAGTTCTAGTCCCACCTTTGATATGAAGCCAGCTGGGTGACCTTGGGCTAATCTCTCTCAGTCTTAGGAAAGAGGCCACAGCAAAACACTTCTGAAAATCCTTGCCAAGAAAACTGCAGGACCAACCCAAGCAGTTGCCAAGAATCAATACTTGACTGAAAGGTTCAAATATATATATATGCAAAAGGAGCAAGGGGAAAAGGAAGATGAGGAGGAAGAACATCTGACGTATTCTGATGTACTATCCTTTACTAAATAAACTAGCCTTAATTATCTATGTATTTATGTCTTATTGTTCTGTAAAATGCTAAAAATTCAGTCAGTTTATTTTTTTTTGAAAGGGATAAATGAGGAAATTGAACATATAAATAAATGCATGTAATTCAAATTTCTAAATAATCCCCCAGTCAAAACTTTTGGTATTAGTAGAATTTTTATTTAGTTATGAAAAAGAAATGAATCCTTCAAACATTTGTGAAATTGATGGTGGTATATGTTGTATTATTATGGTTGGTCATATAGTCCATCAGATGTTTAGGGTGGATTTGGCATCTTTATCTTCCCAAGGACCTGGGATAGACAGATGTTGTTTGATGGTATTAACGGTACCATCACAGGATGCACGCTGTTCCAAATAAAACTGCCTTTTGCAATTGATTGATGGTGATTTTGTCAATGCCAAAGCTGTTCAAGTGGTGCTCCAAATGTTTTGGAATTGCATCCAAGGATACTATTACTATCGGTCTCATCATTGCTTTCTTTTGCCATGATTGTTCTATTTGCAGATTTTTGTATTTTGTGATTTTCTCCAGGTCTTTCTCTTTTCTTCTACTGTCTCCAGGTATTATAATGTCCACATCTAGACTTCTTTGTTTTTCTTATCAACAATTCCTAGGTCTGGGGTGTTGATGGGCAGATGTTTGAATTCTAAAATCTCAGAGCACTTTGTCATCTTCATTTTCTATGACTTTGCCAATTTTGTGGTCCCACTAGTTCAGGCTTGCAGGCAAGTGGTATTTCTTGCAGATATTCCAATGCGCCATTGTTGCTACTTTATCATGCCATTGTTTGTAATCAGTTTGTGTGATCATCTTGTAGTAACTAACTAGGTATAACTCTTTAATTTCTTTGCATAGGCGGCATTTGCAGTCTTCTCGATTCTGGATTTGTATGCATTTGTTCTTAAGGCTTGGTCTTGTGCAGTCAGAATTAGCCTGTCCATCTCTTTCTTCAACATTCTTACTCTTAGTTATTGTCAGGTCTAGTTCTTATCTGCTAGATCTTGCTTACTATTTTTTTTTAATGTACTGCCCATGTAATACTTTGCCTTGCCAAGTCTCTCTTCTCTTCTTTATTTGATTTTTCTTGTAGGCCAATATGACCTCTTTGATATTCAGTAAGCTTTCATGGTGTACTGGCATCAGTACATCTTCTTCACTGTCCTTCCAATTCCCTTTTTCTTCTTCGACTGTCTGGTATACATTCCACATCCACCTATTATCATTGGTAAGTATAGTTTGTCAACGTTGCTGCATGATTCATTGTCATTATTTTTCTAATCTTCCTATCCAGGTCTTCTACTTCAGCATGAGTCCAGTCCACTATTTCAGTTCTATATCTAATGACTGGGATTGCCCAAGTATCAATTGCATTGATGGTATTTCTGCCATTGAGTTTAAACTTTAAGATCTTCATGCTTATGATGTATTCCCAGAAAACCTTCTTACTGATTTCAGTGTACTTGAAGTTGCCAGCTTGAAGGCTACCCAGGTGTTTGTAGTGATCTTCATCCAGACTCTCGATGTTATTTCCATAGGGTATCTTGATTTGTTCAGTTTTCATTATTTTTCCACTGTTGATGTTAAGAGTGGCACAATTTTCCAATCCAAACTCCATTGCAATAGCAATAGCACTTAGACTTATATACCGCTTCATAGTGCTTTACAGCCCTCTGTGGTTTACAGAGTTAGCATATTGCCCCCAACAATCTGGGTCCTCATTTTACCCACCTCAGAAGGATGGAAGGCTGAGTCAACCTTGAGCCGGTGAGATTTGAACCGCCGAACTGCAGCTAGCAGTCAGCTGAAGTAGCCTGCAGTGCTGCACTCTAACCACTGCGCCACCTCGGCTCATTGCAATATCTTGGTTATATAGTCAGACAGTATTGAATAGCAATTCCATTTCAGATGTAATTTTTTCCATGCAGTTTCAGATTGTCCATGTAAAGGAGGTAGGATAGCCTTGTAGATGTTTTTGATGTTTGATTGTCATGGCCCGACTTATTCAGTATTGATGACAGAGGAAAAAACAGTACTGGTGATAGCGAATCTCCTTGAAAAATTCCTCTCTTCATGGTAACCTCTCCCCGAGATTCACCACTGACCAGCAACTGTACCTTCCTTTTTGCATAAAGCCTCTGAATTTTTCTACTGACTTCTTTCTAGGCACTGGGTTATCTAGTCATGTGGCAGGAAGTCAAATGCCTTCTTGTAACCAATCCAAAACTACACTCAAATAGGTCTTCCTTCTCTTACAGTTTTCCAAAATCATCTTGTCAGTTAGGAGCTGATCTTTTGTTCCTCTGCTGTTTGGGTGGTTTCCTTTCAGATGAAAGGAACTTTTTTCAGCTAAATACTGTTGGACTGCATCAGCCATCACATGAGTTAGCAATCTGAAAGTTGTCGTTGGGCAGATAGTTGGTCTGTAATTGCCTGGTTCCTAAAGGAAATCAACCCAGACTGTTCTTTGAAAGGACAGATACTGAAGCTCAAATACTTTGGCCACTTAATGAGAAGAGAGTACTCATTGCAAAAGATCCTGATGCTAGGAAAGATTGAAGGCATCTTATAAACCTATGTTCTCCCCTTTGAACTCATCTCCAAAAGTTAGTTGGACTTGCCAGTTTCTTTCTAAAAAGATGCAAAGATGTCAAAACTGTAGCTTATTAAAACCACTTGTAACTATTTGAGAAAAAGAGAATACTGTTCCATTGGATCATTTATTTAAAATAATATTCAATCTTAATCCATGTGAAGGAAAAAGAAACATGAGGTTCAATACTCTTGAAACAGTGGCCTTAAGTAGCAGGCTAAGAAATTTCAGAATTCTTTCAAAATTGGCGTATAAAAATTACCACAGGTAATTTTTAGGCATACTGTATCTGTATCCCGAAACATAATCATGTTTGGTTATGCAATACCTCTCTCCATATTTGAATTGATACAATCCAAGGAAACGTTACCAAATATTTTACAGTTTACCTGGACAAGACCATGATATGGTTGCAGCATATGCAATGAAATAATTGTTCATTTTCTGATGCCAGTTCTTTGCTCCTGTTCTTGGTCTGTCCTGCCTGCTTACCCAGTGTCAATTCCTGTAATCTGGTAGACAAAAGCTAAACTCTTTCTCTGTGGCAATTTTGACTTTATTTTGCTGCTAAACTCTTTGGTGAGGAACATTTGTGTTCTATGGCTAAGCAAATACTGAATGTTGTTTCATACATAGTCATTAATAACATAAATTCTCTGGGGGATGAACTGAATGGCATAGTGAGAGCACTGAGTTATTTATTGCCATAGCAAATAAATTTTGCTTTAGCCGATAGAAACCTTTACAGGACTGTCTCCAGCAAGTGGTTTTGCAGCATGTTGCAGATACATCTCCGCCCACGTTGACAAATTAATCTCATGCTCAGCTGTGTGCAGGCATTCATCAAATTCTCAGGACCATGAATGAAGTTCATGGCACCCGCCAGACCATGGTTTGCATTTAATTACACTTGAGTAAAGACAATACAGGTCAGATTGCAGAGCATAGGCTGTGCTGAAAAGATAACTGCAGTGAAAATTCAGGCATTGCATCAATGTGAGAAATTTGCTATAAATGCATTCAGTTATTGAACTCATTGGCACAAATAAGCAGGCCAAGTGCTGGGGGATGCCTGCCATTCCAAAGCAACAAACAACTTGTAAATCAAGGTATGGATATGAAAATCACTAAAAACATTTTTTTTACATGAGAAAAGAACAGATGGCATTTCCAATTGCAATTTAAAAAATCCCAACCTTTCCATCTTAAAAATGGGTCTTTGGGACTTATACACAGTTGTCTCTCCTTTTTAATCCTCTTGTTTCAGTGAGAGAAAGATTGTGAGTTACAAGTAGAGCATGTACAGTATGTCTTAATGCATTTACCACAAGCTTGAAATTCCCAGCAAATGTGGGAGTCCAATCAGTGTGAAGATAATTCATTTGGAGAAGGCTGTATGTGCCACAGACATTATCACTTTTGCATACAGCATTAGGTGGTCTGTGACCTTTAAAAGATCATGGAGGATGGAGACGGTGCCAAAGGATTCGAGAAGGGCGTTGTTCCCATCTTCAAAAAGAGGGCTTAAAATGTTCTGAATAAATATAGATGGGCTAATTTGACATCAACACTGGGGAATATTCTGTAATAAAACATCAAGCAGTCAGTTTGTGAACTTTTAGAAAAGAGGGTGTCTAGCACTCGGAAAATCAGGAAATTCAGACCGTTCAAATGAGAATAAAGATTTATTGCAAGCTTAAGCTCTGTACAAGAATCTGACCAACTAGCAGTGAAGGGAAATGTACAGGAGATAAGAGAGGCATTCAAGGTGGGCTGGACTTAGATCTCCTGCAGGTGTGCAGGGACTCATGACTGATGACGCCTTTGACCCCTCCCTCGAGTCATCCTGGTCATCTCCTACAGAGGAGTCCTTGGTGCTCTCTGAGGTTGGTTGTTTTCTTGCAGACATTTAATTACCCAAACTAGGTAACATCATCCCTTTTACAAAAGAATACAGAGTTTGGCAAGTGACAGGTTGTGTTTATTGAGAATTTTAAAAAAAACCTTGATCTCATCTCATTATTTGGCAGAATGATCATTTTAGCTAACCAAAGGAACATGGTGAACATAGGTACCTTGACTATAGCAAAGCGTTTGACAAATTCGCCCATGAAATTCTACACAGATGTCACATGTGGGGTGAATTAAGGTCTTAGATAGCCAATGGTTCAACCAACCACTAAAAAGCATACATTGATGCGCCACTTCCAGCTGGAGGGAAATGTCAGCTGAAGTTCTGCAAGATTGTTCTAGGCCCTGTGCTGTTCAGCATATTAAGATTAGACTTGAATGAAGGATTAGAAAATAGTATCAGATTTGCAACTGACTCAAAGACGGGGAGAATAATAAACCTGTTGGAACTATGTGATTTTATTCCCGTGGGCTGCTGTTAAACACTGTTGAGGTCCTTCTATTCTTCAATGCTGAATCAGTCTTGGAAAAAGGAGGACTCTCCTTTGTCAAACAGGACACTAGGCCACCCTATTCCTATTAAACAGATCACCACAGCCTTTCTATTCTGTTCATGCCCTCATGTAGTTATGTAATTGGCGGTTAATGTTACTTTGGGCTGATAATGCCAGTATCTGGAAGAAAGAATCAGTTCGATGAAGGCAAATAACGAGCTCAGTCCATTTTCTGTTTGAGTTGGAATCCTTTCATTTAAATCAGTTTATTCCCATTAAACTCTGGGAGACAGTGGAGGACCGGAGAGGCTTGGCGTGCTATGGTCCCGGGGGCAGGAAGAGTCAGGCACCACTTAGCAACTGAACAACAAAATTGCCATTAAAGGCAGTTGTGCTAAACTGAGTTAAAATCATAGTCTTTAGCTGAACCAAGTTGAAAATATGACTTTTTTAAAAAAAAAAGAATATATTAGGAAACACAACTAAATCTTCATATACATAGAGACAAAGGTTTGGAGAAGATTCATTTTCTTTGCAAATGATATGGAAGGTAAAATATTTTCCTTGAATAGCACTACTTCTAACTGAAGCAGTTATAGTAATCTAGGCAGACTATGAGTCGAAAAAAAATTAATCTATCACGTTGAGACTATCTATTTTAAGCAGTGGAAGCAAATGTCTAGTGCCTATGTATGCATGCATGCAGACACACAACACACACACACACGCACATACACACACAGAAAGCTTTTTTGCTAATGACCACCCTAGTTTGCTGCCTGCTAAATAGGAATCCTATAATAAATTTTATAACTATCATGTCTGTCAGCCTGGTGTTATTATCTAGTGTTATCTCTCTAATTCTCTGTCACACATAGACATGTAAACAATACATATACACACCCACATACATAAACACACTTACAGGCAAGACTTTTCCCCTTGGTTTATTATTCTATATTACTATTTTTAGGAACTTCTAACAAACAGAAACTGCATTCTGCCCCTAAATCTCTCTCTCTCCCGGTAGCAATCTCTTGCATTTCACAGGATGCTAGTATAAAATGATGTCTGACTATAGGAACAAATAAAAAGAAGAATTTGAAAGCACCACACAATTGCAGATTGCCACCTATACTATGATTACCATAAATATTTGGTTCCCCATCGTCTATAAAATTCTGCAACCCTCTGAGAAAAAACACAATTCTGTCATGGTTGTTCTCTTGCCCTCTTTTGATTAAAAAAAAAA
>QLTV01002259.1:1415897-1461729 GCA_003457575.1 Thermophis baileyi
ATAGGATTTAGCGAAAGTCATAGGTTACTAATAAGCAATCAAATCATACTAGGAAACAAATAAAACAATATAAATCGTAAAGATACAAGCAACGTGGTTATAGTCGTAAGTGGGAGGAGACAGGTAATAGGAAGAAGGAGAAGAATAATATTAATACAGTCTTAGTAAATAGTTTGACAGTGTTGTGGGAATTAGTTGTTTAGTTGTTTAGCAGAGTGATGGCATTCGGGGGGAAACTGTCCTTGTGTCTAGTTGTTCTGGTGTGCAATGCTCTATAATGTTTTGAGGGTAGAAGTTGAAACAACAATTTATGTCCAGGATGTGAGGGGTCTGTAGATATTTTCACAGTCCTCTTTGTGACTCTGAGGGGTCTGTAGATATTTTCACAGCCCTCTTTTTGTCTCGTGCAGTATACAGGTCCTCAATGGAAGGCAGGTTGGTAGCAATTGTTTTTTCTGCAGTTCAATTATCTGTTGAAGTCTGTGTCTGTCTTGTTTGGTTGCAGAGCTAAACCAGACAGTTATAGACATACAGATGACAGACTCAATAATTCCTCTGTAGAACTGAATCAGCAGCTCTTTGGGCAGTTTGAGCTTTCTGAGTTGGCGCAGAAAGAACATTCTTTTTTGTGCTTTTTTGATGATGTTTTTGATGTTAGGTGTCCATTTTAAGTCTTGAGATATGATAGAACCTAGAAACTTGAAGGTCTCTACTGTTGATACTGTATTGTCCAGTATTGTAAGAGGTGGTAGTATAGGAGGGTTTCTCCTAAAATCTACTACCATTTCTACAGTTTTGAGTGTGTTTAGTTCAAGATTGTTCTGGTTGCACCACAAGGCTAGTTGTTCAACCTCCCGTCTGTATACAGATTCAGTCTGTATGCAGATTCAGTCTGTACGCTGAATACAGTCCTTCACACACTTTCCTGGAAGTTAATGGTTGATAATAGCTGCATTTACCCAACATGTTAAATAGAGGGCTAGTTTGTTCTAGTGGTTAAGGCACTGGGCTACGTCTTAGCCATGAAAGCCAGCTGGGTTACTTTTGGCCAATCACTCTCTCTCAGCCCAAGCCATGTCACAGGTTTGTTATTATGGGGAAAATAGGAGGAGCAAAGTATGTTGGATATGTTCACTGCCTTTGTTATTTCTAAAAAATAATAAAGTGGAATACAAATAAATAAATAAATAAATAAAAATAGGATTTGTTTACCATAGCACCTTGAGCAAGTCACAATAGATTCTGTAGGCATTATAATTTCTGGTTTATTTTCTGACTTTTTTTTTTCAGAGACCATAATTAGAATAATTAGAACTAATTTATTTTATTGTGCCTTTGAGTCAGTTGTGATTCCTGGCAATGTCCTGGGCTATCCCTGCAGTTTTCTTGGCAATATTTTCCGCAGTGATTTGCCATTGCCTTCTTCCTAGGGCTAAAAAAAGTGACTGGCCAAAAGTCACCTAGTTGTATATTATTTTAGTAGAAACTGTAGTAGAGATATGCTTGACCCCACCTGAAATCAATAATGCATATTAATCTGTAGTAGGGAACTAGTATGTGTGAGATTGGTATGGAAAACAGGTTTGTTGGATAGTTGAACATATATTATTTATTGATGTTTATAAATCAAATTCATAGGCTGCCCAATTCATAATTACAAAGCAATACAATGCAAATAAAAAAAGCAATAATCCAGGGATTAATGAACAAAACACATTAATAAATTTTACATGGAGGCACAGATTTCCTAATGTAGTGCCTGAAGAAAAAATCAATTTTCAAGGCCCATTTAAAGACATCAGCTTGAATCTCAGTGGAATACAATTCCAGAGACCAAAGTTTGTGACAAATAAGGCACACCACCATGTTTGTCTGTTTGCTACTTTGGAAAACTGCATCAGTTTTTGTATACCTCTGACAGGAGTCGAGCAACCCAATATTTGGAGGTTCTCACAATGCTATAGATTTGTGCATTCACTATATATTTGTAACACTAACTGTGCCTGTGGGCCTTATAATATTGGGAATCCCTACTTCATTGAGTTATAC
Source organism: Thermophis baileyi (assembly GCA_003457575.1). Classification (NCBI taxonomy): domain Eukaryota; kingdom Metazoa; phylum Chordata; class Lepidosauria; order Squamata; family Dipsadidae; genus Thermophis; species Thermophis baileyi. Next base: position 1,417,947 of record QLTV01002259.1, read on the forward strand.
ATCTAGTTATAGTAAGATGTTTCTTGGATTTCTAAGCCACTATGAATTAAACAGCCACTATGAATTTTAAAAAAGCATGCAATGCTATCAAACAATCTGAACTGCTGAAGTGGTTTTCTGAATCCAGACTGCATTAAACAAAAAACAAAAAAGCAGCACTTTAGCTTTATAGATTTTCTTTCTCCAAGATACAACTGAGTTACATCACAAAGGTTGTTCAGCAGCTTGGCAAGTTTCCAGGCTGACAATATGCAGCATCTGACAGAGCTCATTCTCCTTGACAGACCCACTCATGAAGTTCAATCCCTTTGGTTCCACATTAAAATAAAATAAGATTTAGATATAAGTATTTGCTGAGATCAGGGATAAATGCTCTAACTTGAACTGCTTTAACCACAACATGCCAAACCACAACAAAGAGGTCTACAGATTATTTTCCATGGGATAAAGGCTATGGTGGTTATAGTACTGCCTATTTTTTAATGTAGGTTTATCCTGTGTGAATACACAAAAGAGACAAGATTGCTGCTACATAAATGCTGAGAATGTGGTTTTAGAATTCTGTTTGTGGGTGGTACAATATGACTACTTCACTTTATGAAGAATTGAAGAAGCAAAGATTTCCTTGGATTTCATTATCTCAGGCTGCCAGAGAAAAGGCTACAGGTTTGGATTCTTCTGTACCGTTTGACTCAGAAATCCCAAACTGGCCCCCAGAATATAATTCCCAGAAAAATAAAACTGAAGGAGTTGGATTTAGGTTGTCTGGAAACATTGTTTGGAACAAGTACTATTTGTTTGAATTTGAACTTGTGAGGTTAGTCTCAAAATTACAATGAATTCATCAAGGTATGTAAATTCTTGGCTGTTGAACAGTCCATGCCAGATTCAATTTACTGTGCAGCCCAGAATCACATAATCCAACTTTGAAGATGCAGATATAGTTACTGAATTTTCAAAAGATAGCTTATGTATATATATCTTAAATTTGGCTGAATGAATGGCATCAAAAATGCTTCTGTGATTTTATGGTTCAATCTCATATCTAAGTATGACAGTAAAATCTTCAAATAGATCAAGGGAAAGAGGAATAAAAATAAGAAAATCAATAGAAAAAATGCACATTCAAAGATAACTATTTTGAGGAAAATATTACTCTAAATGAGTACTTTCACTGTGATCGTAAAATGGATCATATTGAAAATGTATCCATCATTTTGACTTTAATTTAACAGATTAAGGAGTTGGAAGGGACCTTGTAGATCATCTAGTCCAACCCCCCACCCAAGCAGGACACCCTACATCATTTCTGACAGATGGCAGTCCAATCTCTTCTTGAAAGCTTCCAGTGATGAAGCTCTCACAACTTCTGAAGGCAAGCTGTTCCATAGGTTGATTGCTCTCACTGTCAGAAAATTTCTCCTTATTTCCAGGATGAATCTCTCCTGGTTCAGTTTCCATCCATTATTCCTTGTCTGGCCTTCAGGTGCTTTGGAAAATAGCTTGACCCCCTCCTCTCTGTGGCAGCCCCTCAAATATTGGAAAACTGCTATCATGTCTCCCCTGGTCCTTCTCATCACTAGACTAGCCATGCCCAGTTCCTGCAACTGTTCATCGTATGTTTTAGCCTCCAGTCCCCTAATCATCTTGGTTGCTCTTCTCTGCACTCTTTCTAGAGTCTCAACATCTTTTTTTATAGTGTGGTGACCAAAACTGGATGCAGTATTCTAGGTGTGGTCTTACTTGTATTGTTGTTGAACCATTGTTTTATTAGATATGCAAACATACAAATGAGTTTATAAAGCTGTATATTGTAAATTGCACTTCGCTGGGATATCAGGGTAATTCTGCTCTGCAACCTAAGAGAAATTCCACATTGCAATTGTAAGCTGCTTGACTTCCATGACTGTTTCTTAAGCCGGCTTCAGAAATTCTAAACTTGATTGCAGTGGGTTGGCAGCAAGGCCAAGGTAGTGTTCAGTTTAGACTGTGGTCACTGTAAGACTTGATTGACTGTACCTTTTCCCATCCAAGACCTGACTGGCTTCTTGCCCTTTCCATCTATGCAGGAAAGGCAAGTCTCCTTGGCTGGCTTCCGTGTTAAACCAGTTTACTAGTGCCTTCCTAGTGTTTTCCCAGGTATCTGCATACATGGATGCCTTCACACAGACACAATCACAGACACACACACACACACACACACAACTTGTCATATTATGTCCTTTGAGAATAGCATAGAATATTTTTTTTCTCTTTTTTTCTTACTTTTCTGCTATCACTGTTGGTCTAATGTTGCAATAATTAAAATGATAGAGAACAGGTTGTGATTCTACCTTTCTTTGTGGATCCATAGAAATTTTGTAGTGGAGAACAGCCAAGTTCAGTTTCACAGAAACAAATCACCAGTGTGCTTAAGGGTTACAACTTCAAACTTTTTAAAAAGGAAAGGGAAACATTTCAGTACCATGGACAGAGGGTAAAAAAATTTTAAATGCCTTCCTAGTTAGCTTCTGGGGGAGGAGAAGGCATGCCAGCCATTGCAAACAATCAAAGATGGGATTGTTTTAGATTGGAATGAAGTTCTGGGGACCACCCTTTGTGAAGGACTTTAGATGGTTCTGGTCACAAAACAATCCTTTTCAATAAAATCTAGAAAATATGGATGGAAGGTGTCTTTGCAATGAGCTGGTATAGGAAGAAGGCAATATCATCTGTGCTCCCAGGAAACAGAGGGTGGCACTGGGAGCTGGCTCTGAGAACTAATTATATATACTGAGACTAAATACTTTGTCTATACTATACTAGGTTAATTTTATAGATAGACGTTTGCATGGTTTCAATGTCAAATGTTAGTGTAATGAAACACTATTTTGAAAAGAATGGAGAGATTTTAGAGTTGAGAACAATCTGGGAATATTTAGAAAACTTTGGAGTGTTGTGAAAGAGATTCTTAGCTTTACTGTTTCCTCATCCTCAATCTCACAGTTATCGTCAAACTCGTTGTTCTGAACAACTGCACAGTGTTCTTTCATGAACAGTTGACAATCTTAATGGCTGGTTCATTTGATGGTACTTACTAAGGATTTGCCTTTTTAGAATTCTAGCTCCTTCTCTGACAATCAGCTCCAATCCATTTGGAAATGTTCATGGTCATTCTTTAAAATCAGAATACAAAATAACAGAATGCAGAATAATCACTTTAAACCTTTGCACAAAATTCTCTCAGTAATTTACCATAGATGTACTTCAAATAAGGTCTATTACCTTGTAAACATCACTGCATTATTTCTTCAAATTTAAAAAGTCTAGGCACATTAAAAAAAAAATCCTCATGCCTTTGGTCATGATGGCTGAGTATTTTGGGAGTATAAGACCTTGGAAAGAACATCAGAAGTCTGGTTGGGAATTGCTGATGCTGCCATGTTTTCAGCAAGCTAACCCTCCTAGTGAAAAACCAAAATATGTCCAAAGGGCTTTCAAATACACCCCAGAACAAGTTCTTGATGTTTGCATGTCAGTGTTCCTGGGAATTTTTTTTTTATTATGACAGTTCCCTCAAGTAATGCTACCAAGAATTTCTTATTTATACATGAGCTGACATGTTGACATGGCTTGAGCTGAAACTTGCAGCAATTTTTGTATTACTCTTGAGTAGCAAGGAGCAAAAGAAATAAATCTGGAAGTATATTTTTAACTATTCTAAGTACAAGAAGAACATTAATTTTGTTTTAAATTAATAACCCAATGCAAATTAATTATTAAATAGGTTTAAATGTCTTCCTGAATATTGTTGAGTGAGATTTTGCATGACTATTACGTTTTATATTCTAGAAAGAAATGTAAATTAGTCATGGTAACAGGCTTCTAGGAATCAGCCCTGAGTTAATATGAATTGGAGATGCAAACAAGACAAGATTTGGTTCAAGTTTCTGATCTTAGGCAATCTGAGTGTACTGGAGCCTCTTTGATATTCAATTTTTTTTTTTTTAAAAAAGAGTTATCCATGGGCTATAATGGGAAAACATCAGAAAGCCTGCAGCTGCTTCTTTTTTCATAGAATGAAATGAAATTAGTCCTGGTCCCTGACTCATTAAAGGATACTAACCCTATCTAAATTAGTAGAACCTACTAATATAGATTAGTATTAATCTACTAATTGGTATTAATTAATAATCTAATTAGTATTAATCTACTACACTACTGAGTAATCTAATAAATAATCAATTTAATTAAACTACTAATCTAGTTGAAATGTTAATTTATATTGCTAGTCCATGTATGACATGCGATACGCTAAATAAATAAATAAATAAACCCTATCTAACTTCATGGATATCTGCAAAAGTTGTGCTGCAATAAATGTTTGAAATATCTCCCCAGCTCCTCTTTTAAAAGTTAACAAAGTTAGAAAAAAGGACAGCACAGTAGCTTCCAGTTTATCAACCAAAGATCCTGTAGAGTGGTTATGAACGTAGAATTGGAAGGTACCTTAGAGGACATCTAGGTAGTCCAACTCCCTGGAGATAAAGCAATGGAGCTATTTTAAAAATAAATATTTTGAAGTCTTACTTTGCCTTTTGTTTTGTGGAATGGCAGGTTTGGCATGACCCAGAAGAATGACTATTGACTTACCTTTTTGGTAATCTACTTTCCTTACTCTGACCGTGAGGTTTTCTGAAGTGCCAGTATAGGGGTTTTTTTTAAAAAAAAATTGTGGTGTTTTATATAACAACCAGTAAAATAGTAAAAATCATCATGATTAACAGAACAATGTTTGCACAATCAATGAAAAGATTAATATATAACAATGATTAAAATGTATGAAAGAAATAAAAGGAAAAGATCCATTACTATAGAAATGAACATTAATATATTTATAGTGAGTACATTTGTATGAAACTAAGTCAATATTTAATATACTATTAAATTTAGAAACATATTGCTTTATCTTTTCATTGTACATACAAAAGGATATTTCAGTTCCTTATTCAGGATAGTTGCAATATTGGTTTTGAAAGCTAGCCCTGCCTTTAAAATGCCCCCCATCACTGGCATGATAAAATGACAAAGAACATGCAGCATTCATAGCCTTGTATGAATTAACTCTTTTTTTTAAAATAGTATACTTTTAGGTCAGTGTCTATAATGTTAGTTTGACACCTATTCAATCATTGTTGTAACATCCAAGCCTACACCAGTCATGCAGAATTTGAAAATAAGTTTTGAGTATTTATTGAGTACATACTGGGCTGTTCAGCCTTGAACTCCTATTCAGTGTCTTTGCAACAAGAGACCCAAAGCATAAAGTTCAGGATTGTGTTTGAACATAGTGAAGAAACTGGGACCTGAAAAGATAAAAGGAGCCCTAAGCAATGTTGATCATCCCAAACTAGCCCAACTAGGTACAGAGTTCAATGAGATGATCAAACTCATTGATTGACCTCAGATATATGGAAATGAAATTACAACCTTACATATGTTCCTTAACAGATTCAGAAGTGGTTAAAAAAAAGTCACTGATTCTTCTGTGAAGCACTTTAAAACGATGCAGAAATGCTTTCTAGTCCCCAATTCAGATTTTCTGCTTCAAAACAGGTTCCAAATAATATAGATTTTATTTCTGTATTAGTTTTGATGAATCAAATACTAAATGAATTCTGAATTTTGATGAACCAAATACTAAATGAATTCAAGCTTTGGTGGATCAAAGCATCATTTCAAAGTACTACATAATTTTGGATCATATTGTATACAGCTGCATTGTCCTCTCTTGATAAGTTGGAAAGCTTTGCATGTTTGATAAAATAGTGGAGAAGGATTTCTTCAGGCACACACCTCAAAGTTACATGGCCTCCACTTTTAGGAACTAGATAAACTAACAAGATATAAGTAAAAACAAATTTTATCAGGGGGAAAATACACAGACAAGTAAAAACTCTTTTAAGCTTTAAGTAAAATATTCAGTGGCAAAGGAGAGAAACATACTGAATACTGTAAGTCAAATCACAGGTTGAAGTTAAAACAATATTCTGTATAAATATTATAGCAAGACAGCATAAGGCTCTGCACAGACATAGGTTGATGTAGATTTACCCTTAAATTAGAAGAACTTTGTTTTAAAGGGATTATAATTGAACAGAAACAAACCATTATTGAGCAATTACAGACAATATAAATACTAAATAAAAAAAGAAGAGAGTTGAAACACAGGGGAAAACAGGAATTAAACTTAATGCGTAATTCCTAACAAGGAATGAGATGACCTGATGCCTGAATCTGAGGCCCCTGTTCACTTTCCTGGCCCCTTTTTTTTTCATATTCCTATAGATATTCATATTATTAGGGACTCGTAGAACTTAACTTTTCTCTTTTCCTAGCCTTGGTACCTAATTTCCGTTTTGCTTTTTTTAAAAAATTAAATAAACAGTTTTTCCCTCTCGCAGGAATTGAAGAATTTGACAATACCATGTATTTTTTTTCTTTGTTAAAATATAGATTCCACGGCTGAGATGAATGAATACGCATCCAGTATTTAGCGTGAAGGCCTGGCAATTTGATACGTTGGTGAATGCCAGAAAGTTGGATTTACAAGTTCTTTGCTGAATTAGACCAAGGGAACATCTTGGTCTACTGTAATTAGGGGACTGGAGGCTAAAACATACAAAGAACGGTTGCAGGAACTGGGTATGTCTAGTTTAATGAAAAGAAGGACTGGGGAGACATGATAGCAGTGTTCCAATATCTCAGGGGTTGCCACAAAGAAGGGGGAGTCAAGCTATTCTCCAAAGCACCTGAAGGCAGGACAAGAAGCAATGGGCGGAAACTAATCAAGGAGAGAAGCAACTTAGAACTAAGGACAAATTTCTTGACAGTTAGAACAATTAATCAGTGGAACAACTCACCTCCAGAAGTTGTGAATGCTCCAACACTGGAAGTTTTTAAGAAGAGATTGGATAACCATTTGTCTGAAGTGGTGTAGAGTTTCCTACCTAAGCAGGGGGTTGGACTAGAAGACCTCCAAGGTCCCTTCCAACTCTGTTATTCTAAGATTCTAACATCTGATCCTCTATTGCAATCTAAAAGAGTAATGGCCAGATTCTTTTAGATATGGGAGAATGCTTCTCCTTGTGTTCTCTAGCACCTGATGCTGAGAAGAATATGTTCTCTATTAATTGGAGGGCAGCAAGGTAGATATAAATGAATCCTTGATGTAAACAGCCATCTCCGCCTAGTTTTGCTCTCCCTCAGTGAACGAAATGTAGAAAGGAAAAGCAGGTATGAAGGAAGAAGGAGCAGTGACTACCACCTGCAAGAACAGTCAATCCTCCATAAGATTCTTCACTCTTTCTTTCCCTGGGGGACAAGTGCTGGACTGGTGGAGAATGCCTCTTCCTCTGAAGATTCATCCTGTCTTGTGGATCCCCATCCCAAGGCATATGCCCAGTGACCACTGTAATTGGGCAGTCTTTCATAAACAGAATGCCCAGTTTACGGAAACCACCCCCTGAACTACAAAAGATTATTAATTCTTCAGCAGTTTCCCCCTACTGCATTGTAAATTATTTATTACACAGGCCTTTTTAATGTTCCGAATTAAAACACTGATTTTTAAAAATAGCATTTTGCTTGTTCCTTACTATTTATAAGCACAGCAAAGTACCACTCCTCGCACATTTACATTCATTCAGCTTTAGAACGTCTTTGTCTATCACTCAGCCTTCACAGAAGCCTTAACAAAAATGTGAGAGCAAGGCTAAATGTAACTAATCAATGAAATTAAAAGAAAACATAGAAGGCTAGTATTCTCCTGCAATCCGTTCCATCCTCAAATTATTAATATTGTCAAGGAATATCTCACATGATGGAATACAGAGCAGCTGACACTGTGGCATCTTATAAACATTGTCTTCTCACCACGAAAGACAAACTAAATGAGTTTTTGCTGCAGCTCCAAATCATCGAAATCATACTAACTAGATCCATGGATATGGTGCACTCCATGTTAATTAATACTTAGAAACTATTCGTGATATTGATTTTAAAAATGTGCTACTATTTAGAGGACAATAAACTCTTTTGGTAAAATTTCTACTTATGAGAACATCCAGAGAATGAAATGTACAAAGAGAATTGGATGAACAGCACTTGCAATTTTGCATTTAGAAATATTTAGCAGCAATGCCCTTTATGATATGGTAAGAGCTAATGCTTAGTTATCTTTAAGTAGTGATGATGTCTTGGAGACAGGCAAAATGATCCATGTTGATTCAGTTACAAAATGTTACATTTTTCCCCTTACGGATGTGATCCAGATGTTGCAGAGATGATTCATGTTCTGAGACAGGAGGAAATTTGAACAGTTCAGTATATGTTCAAATCCCCAAACACAACAACTTATTTCCTGTCTTGTCCTATTCACATCTGTAAATACATGCTTGGATTAGCCCATTTCAGGGAAAAACAGAACACTGCAGTAAAAAAAAAAAATCCAGAATAGTCCAAAGCTCAATCACCCACAACTCAGAACATTTCTGTTATGCATATACTGGTTGATAATTTTAATGAATTTTAATGTGATCGGGTATACAGATTTCACTATGTTTGCCTATAATTAGATCTCAGTGTGGTCAAACTGACATACTTATTTTGTTTTAATCATGACAATTATGCAAAGTGAAAGAACTTTGTTGAACTTTGAACTTAATTGCTTGAAGCAGATTCTGAAATACTGCGCTAATTTGTAGTCTAAAGATAGGGCTGATAACTAAATGTCAGGGGTCATATATATTTAGCTTCATAAACACACATTTAAATCTATATCTGTAAATAAGGTTGGGAAGAATAAGGCTGCCAGACTGATAAATATGAATCATTTTTATACAAAAAAAAATTGAAAACCCATTTATAGGTGATCAGGGCTTAATGCTCAGTCACCATCTCTGAAGAAAGCAGTATTTCAAAGTCTTGCATTTACAAACTTCAAAATTTGAAATAAACAGGAAATAAAAATGATGGGCAATACATGGGACCAGTTGATATAAGCACACATATTTTATACCTGTTATACATTTTCACCATAGGCTTCCTCAAAGCAAACTGAGCATTTTATTCCTAAAATAAAATCCATGGCAGAGATATTACCAGGATTTGACATTGACCATTTAAAAAAAAATTCCACGGGTAATGGAGCAGGACTGTTTGCAGGAAGTGGTCAAAAAATGAAGATGGCAGCCATCTTGGTAAAGCTCTGCTCGTTTTTTTTATGTATGTCATACAACATACATAAAAATGGATAGAGCTTTGATCGCATCACTGTGGCAACCATGTCCACTTTTTGACTGTTCCCTGTGGACACCCCTGAGGGAAGTTGGATTAATTTTATTCATTATAAAAAATAACTTCACTGGCCAGGTATGTTGTATAATGGAGAATAAATATCCATTGTCATTCTAGGAAGTTCTACAGCAGATGTAACATTACCTTGAAGACCTTTATACTCCTGCAAGTGGTGGAATGCTTTAACTGAGAAACAGAAGTCAAGAGAAAGTGGTGCAAACTCCCAGCTACTTGTATAATGAATAAAATCTGATACTCTAATAAACTGGCACCATCCTTGGTCTTATGTGGATATTTTTACAAGTTTCAAATATATTATTTATTCATTCATTCAGTGTACCTTGCTGTTCATTCACCAGATAATGGTAGACAGCTAAGAAGGGTTACAAACTTCAAATACGAAGGAAAATGGTAAAATAATAAAATATACTTCACTGAGAGTTAGACACATTACTAACCACAAGTGGACCAGCATCTGATGGAAGAACAAGCCTTAGACCTTCTAAGAGGCTGTCAGGACCAAGAACCCCAATGCAATTGGCAATTGGTAACCAGTGCAGCTCCCACTATAGCCATGTTATGTGGAATGCCTGAAATGCACTCATATCTACTTGCACTGCTGAGTTGGTATGTGTGTAAGTGGTGGGGAGCTTTATTGGTTCATGCCCAATGTAGAACTACTATAGTTTTTTTTTCTTTAAAAGATTACATAAAACCTGTTTTTAATCTTCCTGCATAGTTCACCCAGTTTCTAAGTTGTATTTACAACAATGGTATATTCGATGGCCCCTGAGAATAAAGTTCATCTTCTTACTGAAAATCAGAGCCCATTTACACAAATTAAGGGCTAAATGAGGGGGCCATATAGTCCCACAATACCTCTGTAGTGATTTTCAGTGAATAACATATGAATAGAGCTTCTACTTTTCATTATTATGAAAACTTAAGATGTGACTGTTATAAACTGAATTTTCCCCTACTCTGCTAAAAGGCCATGCCCAACTATGCCTAGACAGCAATTAATACTACTTTAGTATCATTCAACTTCTGACTCTTGGTTTGATCTTTTCCCATGACTCAGCCTTATGTTAAATTAATACATGTGGGGATCCCAGCTCAGTGTGAATTCTCTCTCCTCTCTCTCTCTCTCTCTCTCTCTCTCTCTCTCTCTCTCTCTCTCTCTCTCTGTATTGTGCACGCCCCAGAGAAACTGCTTTCTTAATGGAATGTTTCCTTGAGTGGTTGCCACAATGTCAGAATTGAGCTGCTATGTGCCAAGTGCTTCTTCTACAAACTACTCACATGGATTATGAAGATTCTAAAGGAAAAAGAGAAAATTCATTATGGTTTCAATGACCCTTGTCCCTGTTCTCTTCCATTATAAGCAAAAATTGCATGATGGTAGCAAGTCTGTGATTAAGTCACAGAACCTATGGGGGGGAAATATGGCGCTTGTGAAGTAGTTGTGAAAAGGAATGAAATAATACATAATTTGTACAGGAAAAACAGATGAATTCATTTAAAACAGTAATTGCATTTTAAAAACTGTGTTACATAGAATTATATTTGTTTAATATAAAATGAAGTTACCAGCTAGTTCTGTACTTTATCATGAGAGAGAGAGAGAGAGAGAGAGAGAGAGAGAGAGAGAGTGTGAATGTACAGGGAAGAATTGTAAAACAACCACATTAGAATCTGTCTAATGCAATGCCCACTCACCATCAGATTTGCTAATCATTTGAACTACACAGTTCTACAGTTCTACACATACAAACCTGGGATGAAAAGCTATTACTGTTGATAGATTCACACAGAACTGTGATGTATGTATGACAGGAATCATAAACGGAGAGAACACTTTGTACGTATGAAAAATTATTTAAAGAAAGCTACTTTATTCGGTAAAATGCAAAATGCACACGCTCACACATTCCACAAAAAAAGAAAATGTTAGATTTCTTTGTCACCACTGTAAACACATTTACACCTAATCCTTTTCTGTTTGTCAGGTCTCACTTGCGAGTCAAAAAACACACACCCTGTAGCACCTTATCCAACTACAGGATCTGTTCCGACTGTCAAATCTTATTAAAGGGCATAACCTTGCATAAGCACCAGATGTTTTGAGACCTGCATTTGATGAAGTGAGGTGCTGCTCACGAAAGCGTATGCCTTTTAATAAATTGTTTTAGTCAGAAAAGGTGCTACCAGAATCCTTATTTCTTTTATTACAAATAGACTAACATGATTCTTCTCTTGCAATAATGACTGCTCTGTATCTGTTTCCCTCGGTAACAGAATTTCAGAAAGGGGAAATCAGATATCATCATTCCTCTGAAATGGAAGTTATTAACAATGAATTCCAGTATTTCAAGGAGAAATTTGATTTAAGTTGATAACTTTACATTATACGAGTTATTATAACTTACATTAACCCTACGTAGTTATTTTATATCTCAAGTATTTGTTTCAATGCTCTTGAGTCAAAACTCTGGATCTATTTCAGTGATTTTAAGTTTTGTGTTTTTATTCTTTTTTGCCGTACAGACTATAAATCTGTTTATGTTCCTCTTAAAAACCTAACATAGAAAAAACTATTCAGATGAATTCTTATACATATAATATACCTTTTGCTCATATGTTGTACATTTATCTGCACACAGCAGATAAATAGCTTCTACAGTATGAGAGGGGGATGGTGGAATATGCAATGTAGCATCACTACACAAACTCTGCCTATTTGTACTTGCATCACACCTTTACAGGCAAGTATCAAATGATGTAGTCCTTATATTGTGGCAAAATGATACTTATTCATCAAAGAAGACCTTATTTTTTCAAGAGCTAAAAATTAGTTGCATTATGAGTCACATTATGAGTTCCCTTCTTAGAGATCCAACACCTTTTTTTCAAGCTTACCGAGAAAACTAAAAAAAGAGGAGGAGGGGCTGCCTTAAAAAGTAGCAGAGAGATGCTGTGCTTGAATGAGGTATGAATTCAGTGGTGAAATCCAATTTTTTTTACTACCGGTTCTGTGGGCATGGCTTGGTGGGCGTGATGTGGCTTGGTGGGCGTGGCTTGGTGGGCGTGGCAGGGGAAGGATACTGCAAAATCTCCATTCCCACCCCACTCCAAGTGAAGGATACTGCAAAATCTCCATTTCCACCCCACTCTGGGGCCAGCCAGAGGTGGTATTTGCCAGTTCTCCGAACTACTCAAAATTTCTGCTACTGGTTCTCAAATTTATTAGGCTTTTTGTTCATTTCTCAATAAACCATGATCTTGTACAGACATGGTACTTAATTGTAAAATGGTTAAATGAATCATGCACCATGCAAGTGGGTTGCTACTGGTTCGCACCGGTTCTGCGAACTGGTAGCGGCAGTGGGAGGCTCCACCCACCCGCCCGGATGTCATCAAAAACACTCTGTGCATGTGCAGAAGCTTCTGTGCATGCGCGTTCCACAAATACTTGGTTCGTATTATAAGTGACCATAAAAAGTAACTTTTAATGACCCAACCATAGATGGGCAGGAACTATAGATATTATCTGAACTCAGAATGCAAACTTTTTCGGACCACCAAATCACAAACCACTAAATCACAGATTGCAATTTAGGGTTTAATTTTAAAAAAACCTAGAAATAACATTGTCCTTTTCAGATCATACATGTAACAACTACCAACAAACTGATAGTGCTTTTCTAAGCATAAACTCTAAATTGCTTGGCCACTGAGTCTACAGAAACTCAAATCCTCCTTTTACTGACTGGTATCAATTTCAGTAGAGGAATTGGCATTTTGTTTTGCTGTTGTAGGGAAAAAACTGTTTTCCATTACTGATAGAATTCTGTAAGAAGTGTGAGAGGATGTAAAGATTTACTGTCTTCCCGTATTCTTTATCTCTCCACTCTCTGAACCTGCAAAATTTGATGCTGTAATTAAACGACGTATGCAGGTGAGATTCATAAATCTAAATAATCCAGTAATTCAGTTAAATGAAGTCAGCTTGTGGGTTCTCTAAATTAGATATGATTTCAATCTCTTACAGGCATTAATATTACTGGTGACTTTAGAAAAATATTTGGCAAATAATATAATATACAGTGACTGAGAGAGAGAGAGAGATGAATCACTTCAGCCAAATGAGATCAAAAATTGTTTATATACTGTATGAAATAATACAAAAGTCATTGTAACAGTTTGCATGGATATATTTCAGAATATGATTCAATTTCTAATACAGATAATTTAATGAAGTCTGTAAGAGCCAAAACATCAGAAACACAAATCCATGTCTCTTCTGCTTTTCTTTCCCTGTTTCTTTTTCTACTTAATGATAGTAAATCCTTCCCTTCTCACGACCATCTCATTCTTGTTCTTTGGTAACTTTCCAATATTTTTTTTTTGTCATAAGCATTCATTGTAATTCATTTCTTTCTCCAGTCTTGTCCTATATTCAGGCCACCTAAACTGAAATTATACATTCAGAAACTGTGGTGCTTCTTTTATAATTGCCCTGTAAAAGGCAATATGTAATATTCACTAGGAATTCCCACTTAGCTTTATAATAAACAAAGTCATTTATTAAACAGCAAACAACTACCTAGGGTGTGAACTTAATTCTAGATCTACAGGCAATAGCAATATTAGTCTTCAAAGATTAATTATTCAAGGCAAAGGGACACAGGGAATGATTGTATCATATATTTTACAATTGTTTTATCTTCTGTTATATCCAGTTTTAAGCAGGGAAGGTAAAAAACTAATGTATCTAATGAAGGAAAACAAAACATATTAATAACAAACCTATGAAATCAGGGATAGAGATTTTTATCCCTACTAGCAAGCAAATGGTATGGATCTTTCCCATCATTTTATACTTTCAGATATAACTTCAGTTTGGTGTAGTGTTTAAGGCACCAGGCTATAAACCGGGATATTGTGAGTTCTAGTCCTACCTTAGGCACAAAGTCAACTGGGTGGGTCAGTCCGTCCTAGGAAAGAGGCAATGGCAAACTACATCAGAAAACATTGCCAAGAAAACTCCAGGCAGTCTCCAGACGTTAACACTTACTCAAAGGCACCTACACCCTCCCCCCCAAAAAAAAACCCTTATTGAAAGTGTTAATCTTTAGCCCAAACTAGAATTCCCAGCCTGCTTTTGCCCTGTGATATATCCACATGCATTTATTTTACGTGGAATAGGGTAGAAACACACATGAGTTTATGAGTTTCTATGTACAACAATGTTGCTGATTCCATGTACTGTATGTGAACACTTTGTACAGTCAACAAATGTTAAGTTTATTCCATTTTATTCCATCCATTTGCATGTTTCCAATTCAGTAAGCAAGTTCTGTGTTTTCTCTTTACAAGCTAAAGTAGTGAGGGAAGTTACTGGCATTGCTTTTGGGGAAGTTATTAATTGTGCTTTTCACTAAAAGCATTGAAATGTATCATTTGGTAATTTTCAAGACATGCCTTCAATATACAAATGGGATTTTGAATCCAATAGTAGAAACCATTTATCTTACCTAAGCTGAGCATGATCCAGAAATAGTGAAATTTCTAAACAGCTAGCTGTTCCTTATTGAATATAAAGTTTGCACTAAATGGCCTATTATTATCCATTACAGTATTATTTATTAAGCATTATTCCAATTATTCCTATGTTACTGTAACTAGGTGCTGTTCCTGATACTATTACTACTATTACTAATAATACCAATAATACAATTTATATTTCAATGAGCTGCTAAAAATTGGTTACAAAATGATTATCAAAATTTATCAAGAATATTTTGTCTGACTTTTTAAAAACCTATAGGCGAATATCGGTTAATATGAAACTATAGTTGGTAATCTTTACCTGCCATGTTTGCCCTCTAAAATAATATTCGTGTAATATTGTTCTTCCTTAGGGGGCAATAGAGGTACAGACAAAAAGTGATACTTTTTAAATTGAGGGAAGGATTAATAATTAATCTGATATCAGTCACTGCCCAAAAATATATTGATTTCAGAGAAAGATTGCATTCATGCATTCATTCATTCTTAGTTACATAATTACATGGATTCCAAAAAGGGCATGTCTGCTTAGCGGCTAAAGAGCCATTGTCAGCTAGAAATCTGACAGCCCTGGTTCAAGAGTGGAGCGCCCCCTAGAGGCAAGCACAATTGGACAGAGGAAACCTTTACCTTACATAGATTGGATCTTTCTCTAAAAAGCTGCTGACCACACCCTTGGGTAACTTTTTAATATACCCTCCCAACAACTATGCAGTGGGCTAGACTGGATTAGAGAATATGACCAGCCTACAATCACTGAGAGAATCCATGATGGCTCAAAGACCTAAATAGAGGTCTCTCCAATGTCAGGAGTATCCACAGGTTGTGGTCAAAGAGTGAAGACTGTGGTACAACTGACATAAAAATGGATGGAGTTTTGGGCACCCCATCAAAGCCATATCTTTTTTAACCACAGCCCTGAGTCCCACACTCTAATTTGTCTCTCCAGTGTGCCAACTTGTACAAAATTCCCTTTTTCTCCTCCAACGGCTGCTCTTATTTATTTGATTGCTTCTTTTATTTCAGTATCTATGCCATCCTTTTCCCACAGCGCATCAATATAGTAATCAGTTTTCTATACAATATAAAGGAACAATAACTGATTTAAAAAACCCTGAAATTATGAGCTGTGCAACTCAAAACATTTGCCAATTCAAATCTGAAAATAAGCATCTCTTTCTGATTTATTCAGCATTCATGTGAGTGGCAAAACCATGTTTTAAAGCACCTCAAATTCTTTTTAATATCCAACATGTTAAAGCAACTTCAATTTTTCCCCATTACATAAAATTAACAAGGTAAAATGACCCCAATCCTGAAAACATTTTCTTAAAAATAAGATATGTAATTCAACAGATGCATGTTCATAATTTACTGTCTGAGATGAATGTGAGCAGCTCATCTGACAGATAACTACGATTTCATATCACATTGTGCTTTTCAGTGAAATCAGTTTATACACCAAAAGGTTGCCCTACACAGTGATTATGTGTAGAGAAATCAAGGACATTCATGGATATAGATATATATTTCAATGGGCTTCATATGAAATATAATATGCATTTGTGTTAGAGAGTTAAGAGTTCCATTCACCAAGTGCTGCTTGCTTGTAAGACTTGCTGAAACGAAAGGGGGTGACTTTACAGGCATCATTTCATACAATTACACAAAAGCAGTTCATTCAATAATTTGAGGGATAAGGGGAACACAGGTAACTGTTTGCAGCCAATGACAATGGCATAAATAGCACACCCCGAATTTCCCAAACATTTCCACAATTAAAAGTATCATATCTACAGAAAACTATGATCAAACTGCACAAATGAAAAAAAAAAGAATGCATTGCTTGATGAGCCATCTTTACAGGTATAAACAGCAGATATTTTTCTGTTAAATAAGCAAATAGGTCCATGTGAAATTATTAACAAAATCTGTCCTAAGGCATGTTCCCATCAATAAAGATAAAATGCATTTAGTGCCAACTTTTCCCATTCCCTTTATTCAAAGCCTATATATTGATGGGGTTTTTTTTAGATTTGTCTGATCCATTTCCCATCACTGTCATTTAGGCTCAGTAGTCGATTCAGATTACCTCAAAGCATTTAGAAAATATGGCATGCAACTGTCTCAAATATATCAATAATAGCTCTGTACAGTTAGGCAAGGTTAGGACTGCAAACTCCATTCTATTGAAAACAATGCTGTGATGATTGATGCATTGTTGGCCAGTCCATATGCATATCTGATTTTCTGCCAAAAGGAAGATATATGACTCTGAGCACAAGTGAATTTAAGAATATGGATCAATATAAAGACTAGTGAAACCTAAACATGGATTTAGATATGGTTATAGTTAATCTGAAGACTAAGGAAATATAATTACGGTACAACATACACTATAGAAGCAAAAGGAAGGAAAAAAGGAAAAGGAAATAATTCATTTTCTACTTTTAAATAGTAGAGAATTGGATCTCAAATAATTTTGATTATTTTTATATAATTTTATGTAATTATAACAGAATTATGTATAGTTGTTCTGGACATATTTGCAGCAGATATATCCTTTGATATAGAGAGAAATCCTTTGATTTCTGTACTAATTTTAATTTTAATTTACAGAAATTTAAAGTATTTTTCTCCAATATTTGCAATGACATTTGCCATTCAAAACAAATGTATTAGTGAAAATAAAAACTTACATGTATTGTCTATACAAGTCTATACATGCTGTATAGACCAGAAAAGTCTTTGCAGCATGTGTGTGTGTGTGTGTGTGTGTGTGTGTGTGTGTGTATTCAAGAAAATAATCTGCAGATTGCATTTGATTAGAGAAAATTGTTTGCAAAAATGGTATATAACACTTGGAAAAAGCACATAAATACTTTACCTTGTGGCGTAAACTTTTTTTTTTAACTAAAGATGTACTAGCATGGGAGAGTTCAATTTAATGAATGAAGGGAAAAAATGAATTGGGGGGGGAGGACAAAATAAGATAAAATTCTCCCATTTCTAATAATGACCACAGGATGCAAATATGGGCCCTATAACTAAAGTCCACCTTATGTTAGTTCAGCTTTCTTAATGTCCAGCTTTTGCAGTTTAACATGTAAGGGGATTCTGAGCAATTTCACGTTTTTCCTTCCTTTATTTAGAAACATCCACATTTATTAGTGGACCTTCCAAATTTGGGGGAGCTTTTAAGAGCCTGTATGAGTAGACAACAGGCAGCCTCCAACCCAATATTTGGAGTCCCTTCTAAATATAATTACTGAAAATTGGTGGCATACTGTAAGGTGAGAAATACATAGAAATTGAGCCTAAAATAGACTAACATCATTATCTGAAAAAGGAAAACACCACCCCATCTAAAACAATTAATACTATATCCCTGAAATGTTCATATAATGAAAAATGATAAAGATGTTTTGTGTGCTTACACAGACACACAGACACACATGCATATATATAGTAAACTGCATTTTCTGGATCATGCTATATTGCTACTTATCCATGTATCCCTATTTTAGCACCATGACACTGTAAGGAAAAATAAACCCTACAAATATTTTAGATATAATCCAGGCCATGAATATAAAAAGAGGCAATAATGTAATGATTCTTATATTCTAGATAGATACACCAGTTTCATCATCATGTATCAGTGCAATGTTACTAACATATATGCATATATAAAAGAAAGTTAACTCTCTATTTTATAAAAATTATTTTTTTTAGCAATTTACCAAGGGCATTTGCACCTTTGCCATAATGAAGAAAAACAAAAAAAATGTGTCTATATCTAGATAAAAATGGAAGGAAAATATAAAATCCAGTATTTCAAGTTGGGATCTTTAGCCAAGCCTTTGACTAAATATAGAATTCGATGTTTGAACTTCAAGTATGGCACTTGTTGTAATAAGGGCATATAGGTTTTGTTTTTTCACAGTTAGTGATCCATTCTGTTCCTTTGGTATATGTAATTTTAAAATCCAGGTAATTACTTCAACTAGCTGAATTTTAAATCACTACATCTTCCTCACCTGCATAGTGTGGAACTGTGATTTTTTTTTTTACAGATCTATTTCATAAATTTGATGGGCCACAATTAGCTGTATGACAATTAAAATTATATTGACCTCAGTATTATTATTGTTTTTGTACCAAAAATGATGATAGAAAAAATAAACGCTAAGCATACACAGTATTTAACTGCATAATGCCAAAAGAGAGTGTGATGTTAGGTACCCACAAGATGAGGTTTGGGGTCATCAATATTGGCAGTTTTGCAATCATGTGCTTAGAGAGTAGGAATCTCTCCCTTCCCTCCCCCCCCCTCACCCCAACTTTTGTAGAAATGCTTCCCATCATCCTTCTCTTTTGACAATAACATCCTGGGCATGTTTTCCATCAGTCATACAAATGGAGTGATACTAATCATGGCCAAAAGATTGTGCTCTTCAACAAATAGTGTTGGATCCTTGGGGGGGAGGGGAGAGGAGGGGAAGGGAGGGCAGGGCAGAAGTAATGGAGTTGTAAGGCCAGATTGCAGGTGTTCACCCACTGTGTCTTTATCCATCTTTTACATTTGTTGTTGTTGTTGTTGTTATGAGCACTCGGGTTTGAATCTGGTCTAGAAAGTGCACAGAGAATACTTTAACGGCTTTCTTGGTGGTTGTAGGAAAACAGTTGTTTAAGCAATGTTCCTTCCCTAAATCAAATGGCAGCTGGCCAAGATACACGGCAAAGCATTCTGGTTCTGCCAGTCTCACACATAAGCAGAGTCACTAGACTGAGTCCTGCCAAAGTTAGGCACACTCATGCGTGGCAGGTCCTTGTTCCTGATTTCGTATATTGATTTCCGTTTAGCTTGTGCTCCCCTCACAGCCATTTTGATCTTTCTCCAACCTAAGTGGTTCAGTTCAGCTAAGTTGAGCACCACACAAATGCCACTCACGGCAAACATGAAGACCAAGAAAACTGTCTTCTCGGTGGGCCTGGAGACATAGCACTCAACTTCCTTAATGCAGGGATATCTGTCGCATTCATACATGGAAGGGACATTGAATCCATACAGAAAATATTGTCCAACCAGGAACCCAATCTCCAGGGCATTTCTGAAGACCACCTGAATGATATAAAATCTAGAGATGCCTTCTTGGCGCCTCATCTTTGACTTTGAGGTTCTTATGGCTGGATTGGGAATTTCCTTCACTTCCAAGCAATCAGGTTCTGCTTCCTTGGTGGAGTTTTCAGTGTTTTGCAGCACCCCATTGACAATGGTGTTCTTGATCTTCTTACTGTCATCCCGCTTCATGGAGTCCTGATCTCGATCCAAGGTGAGGAAAACAGTAGAATACCTCATTTCCCTCTGCTTGGCAGACTGATGAACTGAGTATGTTATAAAACAGAGACTAGGAGTGCACACCATGATGATTTGAAATACCCAGTATCTAATGTGAGAAATAGGAAATGCTTGGTCATAACATGCCTGGTTGCAGCCTGGCTGCAAGGTGTTGCACACAAACATAGTCTGCTCATCGTCATACACAGTTTCACCTACAATCGCCACAATAAGAATCCTGAAGATCACCACCACGGTCAGCAGAATCCTATAAAACAAAGGTTGGGTGAATGCACATGTATAGGGTTGGAGTGGAATTCAAAACAACAACAACACAGAATTCATTGGGCACTGTCTACGTTGTCATATAGTGACTAAGGACCAAGGAGCCATCAGCCATAAAAGCTCAGTGAATGGCCCTGGGCTAGTTTGTTCCTCCCAGCCTATTTCACTGTTTCAAGAGTAAAAAATGGAGAAGAAGATGGTATGTGCACTGCTTTCAGTTTCTGGAGGAAAGGTTAGGTATACATCTAATAAACACATAAATAATATTTGAGGACCTAACCTTAATGCTATGAACATCGATGCATTTATTATAGTTGTTTCTAATGTTTGGTTTTGCTTTTTTAACTGTTTCTTTGGCCACTTTTTAATATTATTAATATGACATACACATTTATTAAAAATCATTTGTCCTTGCAATTCCTACATTTTTTTTTTTTAGTTGAATGAATGAAATGATTTCCTGGCTGTTTTCATTGCAGTTAAGCGGAACTGTCCAGTGCTGAATTTCTATGGCACTCACCCACAAAGAACTTCATAGCTTTTGTTGAATGGTTTGATTTTATGAAACAATGCACTTCTCTCTAGGGACATTTACAGCAAGTAGAAAAAAACTGCTTCCTTGATCTATGAGAGTACACCAAGCTTAATTCTACTAGCAAAGGACAAAGTCTATAACAATGGTCACTTGAGAAGCACTTTCTCCCTCCCATTCCCCTTCCTGAGTCTTTGCTGCGGTACAACAGAAGTTGATCAATTAAAAAAGAAGGTGAAATGAAAACCAGCAGTGCATCTCCCATTTTCCTATGGTTTGCAATATATTGATCAACCATTACAAATCGTAACTGAGAAGAGAGGCAAATCAGAGGCAAGGAGGCTGCTTGCCCTTACTTTACCCTTGTTGCTATTATTACTATTATTTGCACACTGCAATCACCAGCTAGATTAGAGATTACTCTTGGGACTTAAAAAATAAATAAATCTATCCCAAAATATATCCCATCCATATTTTTTTCATTAAATATTAATTCAAGAATCTTTGTTTATGAGCACACGGATGGGAGCGAAAACTGAGGAGTAGATTGTACAGAACTTAAAAGTCTCCCCTGAACTCTGCAATAAAATACAGAAATAAAGGCATGTGAGAAGCGGAAGACGAGAATCCTGTGCAGCAGCAAGCAAGTTTATTGAACAAATATTTGAGGACAAGGAAGGAGGGAAGAAGGGTCAGTCAAGGTGTCCCGTTCAGGCTGCAGCCCCGCAGCTCCCTTCCTCGTGGGTGGGGGTGGGGTGGGGAAACAACAGCAATCCCTTAGAGACTTTTCTTCCAAATTCCTGCCTTCGGAATTGGAGAAATGACAGCCAAACAGGCACTTCCGAGATGAGTTTACAGCCTCCGCTGCAGCTTTGCTGAAAATCAGCAGGTCAAGCGGGCAAAGGGAACTCCGGAGAAGGGAAGGGAAGGGAAGAGAAGGGAAGGGAAGGGAAGGGAAGGCGGGAGAAGACCCCAAACTGGCCGGCTGGGAGCCGGTGGATCGGGCTTACCTCCCTATCATAGTAGAGTGCTGCTGGACAGCGGCTTCGAGGAGTCTCTCTAGGATGGTCCATTCCCCCATCGCGGTTCATCCGGAGGCGAAAGCTCGGCGGCGGCGGCGGCGGCGGCGGCGGCGGCAGCAGCAGCACCAGCGACCGCACCAGAGCGGCCGAGAAGCACCAGCCTGAGCCGGGCCTCCTTGTCCTGAGAATCGAAGCCCCGACCTCCGAGGGGCGGGCTGCTTGCAAGGCAGGGCGGCGGCTCCGGGGAGCCAGCTTAGGCGGCGATCGCCTTCCGTGTCTCTCTGGCTGCCTCCCCGCCGCCTTTAAGTAGGCTCTGCTTGCGTCACGGCCAGGTTGGAGGGGAGCAGCTAAGCGGCGGCGCCACAAGCTGCAAGGGATCGCCGCCTCCCCCGCCGCCAGGCTGCCAAAGGTTCCGGCGCGATGGGGCAACTCTTCGCCAGCGAGCCCCGCCGCGGTTGGGTGGGTGGGCGCGATCTGGTCCCCCTCTCCGCCGAGGTGCTACTTTGCGGAGGGGCCGCCCGGCATCCAGGCAGGTAAGGGCGAGATCGGAGGTCCCCCCAGCCCGTTAGCATCCTCGCGGCTGGATCCATTTGCCTCGAGTCTTTGTGGCCGGGCCTTCGGCGGGCTCTTCTGAAGAGAAGGGCCTTTCCTTGCCCCGGGCTAGCCGGGTCTGGGTGAGAAAGAAGGAACGAGAGTGTCGGGCGTGCTGGAGACCAACAGCGGGGAGAATCGGGACGCAGAGTCAGATTACTTCTTCCGAACCTACAAAGCAACGCCTGTTTGATCCGGTCCTCGTGCTGAAGGGTTCGGTGAAGATGAACAGAGCAGGTCGCCAAAGCAGCTCCTGCTTTGAAGAGAAATTGCACTTGTTTGAGAAATGCCTTTGAGGTAGGTGAATCCTTCCCTCAGAAGGCACCCTTTCCCGGCGCTTTATTTCTCTTCACCTGCACTCAGAGCTTCAAGGTAAGACAAGGAGACCTTAAGATAGGATTAGTAGAGGGGGGGGAAGGGCCAGTATAAGCAATTGGACTGAGTTGCATATTTTAGCACTCTTGGCAACTGCTGACCCTTCTGCACCACTGGGAGGGGAAGGGTTGGGCAAAAAAGATTATCAATTCCTTTCTGTGGTTGGTGTGTGTGTGTGTGTGTGTGTGTGTGTGTGTGTGAGAGAGAGAGAGAGAGAGAGAGAGAGAGGTGGGGGTGTTCTTAAGACACCCATCTAATCAAATGGTGTTCTTATCAAAGGGGGTTGTTTCACGTGCCACGCATTATGTCACGTTCTTCGAAATGTGACGGTCATCCTGCTGGGTTTGGGACTTGGCCATGGATTTTGCTACCAAGCTCCTGGAGGAAACTCCTGAGATACCACTGGGTTCACAAGCATCCACAGAAGGGGTCAAAATGATGTCAGAATGGCAGCTGCATCTCCACACTTTTGGAGCCTTGTCTCCTTTTCATATGCATTCTATACCCAGCCAAGAGAGAAAACATGTAGGGTTGCATCAACAGCATGTGGCCAAGCAACTCTCCAAAACTGGGAACCAGCCCAGAAGCACCACGAAGTGGCTTGTAATGTCATCTTCTAAAATCAAGATTTCTAATAGATTACAAAATTGGTGGAGCTGTATTTCTAGGGCACACATCTCCTCTGGATGTACATTTAAAAAAAAAAAAAGAAATTGCTAAAATTTTAACACATGGATTTCAAAACAGTTTTTGCAGATGTGTGTAATCAGTACCAGTAAGAGAGTCGTGGCAAGCTGTAACGTCTACTGTGTCAACGCTCAGCGGCAAACCCGAGTATGATGCTGAGAAATGTATGAACTCAACCAATGAGTCATTGCTCAATGTTCTGTTTCACAGTTCAAGCTGGCACTTTCCTCTGTCTTCCCTACTGAATGCACATGTAGTTCTGACAGCACAAAAACGAAGCCATGGATGCGGCTGCAGTAAGCACAAGGGAATCAGGCAAATCTGTCTTGGCTGCATGATATGTGGCATTTCAGTCTAATTCTTGACTTTGGATATTAAACATGACCTGGCATTGTAATTTCACGGCTCTGGGTTTTAATGTACACTAATTATATAACAACATGGATAACCATCAAAATGCCATGGGCACCAAGCTAGATGGTATAAATATCCCAGAGAAGAATGACCCCGTAGCTTTGAAGAAGGAAGCACGCAGAAAGTTGCTTAGCAGTTTTCTACTTGGCTGCCCTTGCGTTTCAGTGGAATGTGGCTGAACATCTTCTGATGACAATCCTGAAAGATAAACTGCAGAGGTGAGGAAGTAAATCAGAAGCAGACCTGTTTTATGTCAACTGCAGTCAACTCCTTTCTTCACTGAAGATGTTATACTGTAATAATTCTCTGAATCCCTTTTTAATTGGGGAGAAAAATGAAACAGTTTCAGCTCCCTAGGAACTGTCATTTGTAGCTGCATACCCATTGTTGCAGACAATGAAGACTTTGTGTCTTGTATAATTAAAGAATATGAAAACATAGCTTTCAGTACTAAAACAATATATTTAACGGCTGCCTGGAAGTAATATTCAGCATTTTGAACTATGTTACACAATATTTCAGACTGATAATTTTCAAATAGAAAAGTATGCTGGGGAAAAAGAGGCCACATATTATCTGCTGCCACTGGACACTGTTATGGTGCAAGTCAGTGAACAATAATCATTATTTGCAGTAGGACCATGCTTTATACAAAGCACTTTTCAAAATGCAGGTATGGCCACAATTGAGCTCAAAATTTCAATTGCTCCGCAAGACAATTGTTAAGTGAGTTTTGCTCCATTTTATGACCTTTCTTGCTACAGTTGTTAAGGGAATCACTGCAGTTGTTAAGTTAGGAACATGGTTGCTAAATGAATCTGGCCTCCCCTGTTTATTTTGCTTGTCAGAAGGTTGCATAAGTTGATCACATGATCTGGGACACTGCAACCATCATAAATACATGCCAGTTGCCAAGTGTCCAAATTTTGATCATGTGACCATGAGAATGCTGCAATGGTCATAAGTGTGAAAAATGGTCATAAGTCATTTTTTTCAGTGCCATTCAAACTTTGAACAGTCACTAAACAAAAGGTTGTAAGTCAAGGACTACCTGTAAAAGATGGATTCCCAAACACTATATACCAGTGATGGCGAACCTTTTTTTTGTGCGCTATCACGCGCATGCGTGCCCACACCCATAATGCAATGCCCTCCCCCATGCATGCATGCACAACCACCCCGTGCTGCCCCCCCCCAGCGCGCATGGGCGCAGGGCTCACTGAAGCCTTAGGAAAGCCTCCATAGACTGTGGATGGTGAAAAATGGACCCAATAGGCCTACTGGAAGTTCATTTCCGAACTTCCGGTTGGGCCGTTGGGCCATTTTTCACCCTCCCCAGGCTTCAGGAAAGCCTCCCGAAGCCTGGGGAGGGTGAAAAACAGCCCAACGGCCCAAATGGAAGTTTGTTTCTGAACTTCCGGTAGGCCCATTGGGTGCGTTTTTTGCCATCCACAGGCTCCAGAGGCTTTCCCGAAGCCTGGGGAAGGCGAAAATGATCTTCCCCCACCCTCCGGAAGGCCAAAAATCAGCTGGAGCTGACATAGGGCAACGCCTCGTGTGCCCTCAGATATGGCTCCGCGTGCCACCTGTGGCACATCTGCCATAGGTTCGCCATCACGGCTATATACCTACCATCTGCAGATCATCTGTAGATCACACATGATGAGGATTCACACCTATTCTGTCTTAGAATAGACATTGCTATGCTAATCCCTCTTCCACTGTTATCTTTTTATCCCTGAATTATGAACAAATTGTTTTCATTCCCTTAGGAATTCAATATAGAAAAAAATAGAGCTAAAGTGAAACGCTTTGCAAATTGTTGGATTTAAAATAACAGCCTGGAAATAAGTATGAGACGTGGAACAAAAGAAAGCACCCCTAAGGCCTTTTGGAGGATTGATGAATCTGTAGCCCAAAGTTTTTCAGACTGCTGTTCAGACTCTGTCCTTGGTTGAATGGAACATTTTTGTTACTACGGTTGCCCTATTTCTTATTTACCACACTACAAAATTAATGTTGGTGTTATTTTCTATAGTTTACAAGGAATTAGTAGTACTTAATAAAGGTGCAATAGTTTTGGCAAAGTCTAACAAGCAGCCATTTAAAAAAAGGCAAAACTAATTCATTAAAAAAAACATAAAGTGTTGTTTAACATCTACATGAAGCCATTAAGTGATACAATTCAGTGGCTGGGGTATGAAATATCAATGAACAGAGGGTACCCAGTTGTATGTCTGTATCCCAAATAGACATGAATAATGGTAGAAGTCTTGACCCAGTGTCACGAGGTTGTAAAGATCTGGATCTATAGCAACAATGAGATTTAAATAAAAAAAATAAGAAATGGTTATTATTTCTTAAGCACCATTGCCCAGGGCATGCCCAGTTGGGGTTCCTTTCATGTCCCTGTTAAATGCCCACCAAAGTGATACCGATTTATCTGACTGACATTGACTCTAGATAGGGTTTTGTGCCCACAGAATAAACTGATCTATAATCTTGGGTTTTCTTAGACCAACAGCTTTTGCTGAAATAATACATGGAAACTGCATCAAGGACAGCCTTTGATTACTTTTGACTTCTGTGTCATTACAGCTATTCCTAGTGCATTCTCCTATGCCTTTTCATGTCTTGATTGGGTAAGTGTACATGGGATATGCCCTTGAATATCACCAGGAAACCTCAGCTGGTAGAAAATGCAACTTCCTGTGGAATAATGACAATGTCCTGATATTGTCATGTAACAGGATCTGCATTATTTTCTGGTTGTTTATGGGTGCAGTTCAAGGTGCTAATAAGTTCTAAAGCACTAAAACTCTCCCAACCTTTAGCTGTGCAAAACAGTGCATTTTAGGGTAATGATTTTGAAACCAAGGTACCTCAAATGAGTTAACTTATAGAATGTGTTCCAAATTTGGAACCCATGTCGCCTATGGAATTGAAATTGGGCGTATTTTATAAAACATTTTATAACTAAATACAAAATGTCACAAAACATTTCCTGTGCTCAATTGCTGATGTTTTACTATGCTGTAAAATTCAACACGGGCTATTTTTAAAGCAGATACATCTCTGAATAGCTCCCTGTTGTTGTTTTTTTGAGAAGTTTCCACTGAAAGCACTATGTTAGTTCTGCCTTTGTTGAAGGCGTTGAGGAATCTGGTAAGAAAATATCTCTGAAATGATGACCTATCAGGCACGAGTTGTCTAGTAATCTTATAAAGCTCAACAAGGCTGCGACTAAGGAGACTAGTTGCTCCAAACAAAATGTGCCCACCAAGGAGTGCTGGTAGACAGTGCATAATAAGAGTTCTGCTTTCTATGAACTACTGTGGAGGAAACATTCTTTGCCAGAGTTCCTTCCTGTGAAATCATCACCCACATCCTTGTTAACATACAGAATGCTTATTCACATATGGGTGTTTAAGTGGGCATTTGGGGATTGAACGGTCTGGTGAAATATGCATGTGTGGGGGTGCTACTTCTTCCTGTTTTATTGCTATTGTGCCATTGATTTTGTTGTGATACACAATATGTGTGTGTGTACACACACACACACACACACACATATATATATATATATTTACATATATATATATAACTTTTGTAAGTTGCTTAGGTCCACTTGATTGAAGTGACATTAAAGAATTTGTAACATATGGAATATACAGTAAGCTAGATCTTTTTAAAATGTTTCTTTGGGTAGATGGGCAGTTATAAGCATTTGTTTAATTGATAAATATTTTTATTTGTATTTACCATGCTATTAAAGCCTGCCCTGCGTAAAAGAAATACATCCCTGTGCATATCAAATCTGCTTACGCAGTATCCTTACCATAGGTAACCTGCAAGATATGTCTGGTGTTCTGGTTATAATATAGAGAGTGGCATTTATTTCATTATAAAACAAGGACAACTCAGTTTGTTTGTCAGGAATGATAGGTCAACTTGACTAGGGGCCCTTCTCAGAGGTGGGTTCTAACTTACCTCACTGCCGGTTCACTTCCTCCCACGCAGAAAGCATGCGCAGTGCAAAAAAATAAAAAAAATCCCCCCCCCAAAAAAAAGCTGGAAACAAGATGGTGACGCATGCGCAGTGCCGGAAACTCGGCTTCTGCACATGCGCAGAAGAAAAAAAAAACCAGCAAAAATTAAAAATTTTTTTAGAAAAGATGGCGTCCCCGGACCGGCACCAACCGAACCGGATCCGTGATGTCATCGTGATGTCACCAGCGGGTCGCTACTGGTTCGGGCGAACTGGTCCGAACCGGGAGGAACCCACCTCTGGCCCTTCTCCATGTACATCTAACCATGACACAACATGTTGTTGTGTTCTCTCAGTCTTAAATCATCCTTAGCTATACAGCCATTAGTGTAAAATTGTCTTCCTTATTTTGACACTGTCCAAAGACAGCCTCAGTGTATAAACCCTGTTTGGCTTGTTACCATTAGCTTTAATGGAAGTCAGGTGACTGTAGTGACTTGAAACCAAGGCAATAAAAACAGGGAAGGGATTAACAGTGGGGGTCAGCCAATTTTATGCCAGTATAGTTTTTGCCAACTCAAAGATAAGTGAATAACACCAACTCAGCAGTGGAAAAAAGCCCCAAGAGATGCAACTCATTTGTGATTCTCTTACAGCTGAACTTCAGCTGAAGATGCCTCATGATGCCTCAGCTAAAGATTTACAATACAATTAATGGTTTTCCAAAGCCACTGACATATATTCTTTCCCAAAAAATAAATGCTTTTGATTGTCTGAGAAAGGATTCTGGATTTCTTCCCAATTATTATGTTTGAATGCTTACTTTTTGAAATGACAGGAAAGATTGTCACAGGGGTAGGCAACGTATGGCATGGCAGATGTTACTGAAGTACAATTCCCAGGAAGTGTGCCAAATAGTGAAGGAGTTGTATTTCAATCACCTCTGCCAGGCCATAAGTTTCAAACTCATTACTTAAGAACCTCAAAATATGTGTATGTATAACATAAAGTCCAGGCAAGACAAGATTATTATGTGTGATGAGAAAGAATCTATGGCTTATCCTATATTTATCAGATATTATCACCTTGCCCATATCAAAAGGAAAAGAACACTGCAGATCCAGCAGTCAGAGAAATAAATTAAGAATCTCTAGAAAAGCATGAATTTGGAGGAAGCTGAGGTTGCTGATTAGGACATACATATTTTTATGAGGTCAGAGGATTTATTTTCTTTTGTCCCCAGCTTCCAGTGAATCTGTGTTTCAATTTAATTTTAACTCCTGACGCTGACATGTGAAAGGAAGAAAATGTCCAAATATATGTGTAGTTCTTTTAAGGTGAATAATTGCATTTTGCCAGTGTTGCTCATCTTTATGCTTGTAAATAGCACGTCTAAGTGCGAGACATAAAGCGTTTTGATGAACAAGTGCAATTTCTAAGACTAAGGCTATTCGTGTTTGGTTTAATCCACAGCAGCTAAAAAATTAGCTGCTGAAATGAAAACACCCATCAAAATCTCACAGCCATCTGCTCTGCTGTGTTTTTCAGTGTGTGCCTGTGTGAGCATTGATGATTTTATCAGATAAGATATTTTATTCATAAAATCATATGAGGACACCTTTGTTATGCCTACATGCTATAACTTCTTGCAGGAGGTGTGCAAAATTTGCCCTCTTTGTCATTTATTTTCATTGCTGAACCTGAGTTGATCATTCAGAACGGAACTGCCAACTGTGTTAATCTTTGCTGTGTCAGAGGTGTTAAATAGCTTGGATATAAAACCACCCAAGATAATCTTGAAGATAAAATTTGAATATCGAAATAAATCATATTCTTCTGCTTTAGCATTTTTGAATTAGCATAGGCTACTAAAGTACCTAGGAGGTGCAAGGGGAAAGATGACAGAAAGTAGAAAACAGTTTGGCAATGGCAGGCACCTGAGATGAACTTTGAATACAGATGCTATTCTTACTGGCTTTCTTAAACATATGGCACAATGGAGGAATTATCTTTATTGATCAGATAGCTATTTATATGCTTTGCTAAAATGCTATTTAACCATAAGGAGGAAAAAAAAACCCACTTCTCAGCCTTTTGGTTAAGATCAAATGTAGTAAGAAAAAAATGGAGTGGTGAAAGAATGCAGTGGGATGAGGTTCCACTAAATATATCTTCCTTTTACTATAATGTTATTAAACATTACAGTTAAAGAGATAAAAACTAATAAAAACTACTGTACCAAATAAAAAAATAAAAAATAGAAAGTGTAGGGGGGGAGAAATTATATAATTTCTCCCGAGGTGGCGCAGTGGTTAGAGTGCAGTACTGCAGGCTACTTCAGCTGACTGCTAGCTGCAGTTCAGCGGTTCAAATCTCACCGGCTCAAGGTTGACTCAGCCTCCCATCCTTCTGAGGTGGGTAAAATGAGGACCCAGATTGTTGGGGGCAATATGCTGACTCTGTGAACCGCTTAGAGAGGGCTGTAAAGCACTATGAAGCGGTATATAAGTCTAAGTATTATTATTATTATTATTATTATTATTATTATAAAGAGAAAATAATATTAAAAAGTAGAAAAGAAAAAATAAAGATATAGCATAGAAAAATATATAAAAAAGTAACTTCTCCCTTCCTCAAAAGAAATATAAACATTTTTGACAATTTATACCTTCTCTTAAAATACAACAAATGATCTCTTCATCTCATATCTCATTTCTTATCTATAAACAGATCCTTAAAACCTTGTCATTCAGCCATGGTCTGTAAAAGTCCAATAAGAGTTACCAGAAATAACAACATATCTATTTTCAACTTGATCAAATTACACCCACTTTATATTCCTTCCTTTTAACAAGCTTAACCGTTAATCCCTTTAAATAGTGTCCCACAACTTGCTTTCATTTCATTTCTTTCTTTGTCCCTTTTCACAAAATCTTTCAAAATTAACAGGTCTCTTTAATAAATCCAGTATAAAAGTTATCCAAGTCACTTTTTTGCTTTGCCATTTGTATGTCTTTTAATTATTAAGATATCAACCAGTTTCATTTGGATATCCAGTGTAGCATCTTTTTCTCTATTGTTCTTGTCACTTTTCAATTGACTTTCAGCTCAGTCTCAGTCTTGTCTGGTAAACTATGTTCCTCTTCCAAAACATCTTTTTAAATACAGTATATCTATAATGGCAGACACTTTTAAGATTAATTTCTGGATCCATTGCTCACAAATATATTCCATTACGTCTGATGTTAAAGTATTTTGATCCATTCTGGGTTAGTAAGTCAACATTAAGTGTTCTTCTCCTTTAATAGTAACCTTTAATTCCTATTGGTTCCCTTTAGTATCCAATATTCAAATTTCCATCCTATCATATTTTCTTTTAAAATTTCAAAACAACTGCATTTTCCCATGGGAAGAATTCTGATGATTAATTCCAAAATCTTATTTAAAATCCATCCAGAAATTTAGTCCATTTGTAACTTTCCAAAATCAACATTCTAATGACCTTTTTGCTGTTTATTAAAAGAAAAGGTATTTTAATGTCCTTAAATGTATGTTTAAATTTTATTTGCCTAAGGATTAAAATTTTAAGGATTAAAATTCTAAGGATTAAAATTTTATAAAACTCACCTGGTGAGTTTTATAAAATTTATTGATCAAAAGATTCTTAATAGTTGAAAAGCAGTTAAAAGTGCTAATTTACAGAACTGATTGAGAAACTTTAACCTTAGACTGTCTACTGTCGACCTCACCCCATTCCTAAGAGGTCTGTAAGGGGCGTGCATAAGCGCACCAGCGTGCCTACCGTCCCTGTCCTACTGTCCTATTGTCTTCATCTATCTGTATTCACTTTGATTATGTTTATGATTATACCTATACCTGCTATCTTGTACATGTTTGACAAATAAATAAATAAATAAATAATAAAATAAAATAAATGAGGGTGGGTAGAACTTTGTATCTGTAAGGGTACATTATGGCTGTGAGTTTGGTAGAACCCCTCAGCTCCCAGCTCTTCAAAACCTCATGAGCTGACTGCAGAAATCTCAGTTCCTGCAGTTTACTCATGAGGAGCAGCTGTCTGGAGTGCAAGTGGGTGATCTCATGATCTCTCCTTTATTGGAGAGTCTTGGCCAGCCATATATCACCTTCCTGCTGCTGATCTCATCACAATGCCCTCTCTGCTCCTTTGGAGACATTTAGTTGGCCATGAATCTTTATCAGAACCACTAATTATATCTTTGATGCTTGCCAAAAGTTTGTTGTTGGAGCAGAAACTGTTCATTCTCCAATCTCGCCACTTTAAAAGAAAATAAAGCAACAAGATGAAAATAAGATTATTCAGTCTGAACTCTGAAGTAAATTAATACCAAATTGGTACTGGAGAATCTGCAGCCCAATTTGATACATCATTCTTGTAACCCTGTGGGTATAGTAGTGCTTTCTCAAAGATTATATTTGAAGGGCAAACAAGGAGCTAAAATGGAATGAATATACAAACAGGAGGAGCTCAGGTTAAAGGTGCAGAAGCTCAAAGGCCTAAAAGAGGTAAAACTGCTCATATATTTAAAAAATCAACATTTTTTTTCTGACACAGTAAAAAGTATGGAAATGAATTAAAATAGGGGTATCTATATTTAATTCAGTGATTATTTGAAGACTGTTAGATCACATCTCTAAATAAATCATTTGCCCAAACTGAATCACTAAATCACTTTAAATTATCAATCTGAATTAGATGCTTCTGGATTTATTTAGACTATCCAAATGACTTCTTACCAAATGATCAGCTTGGAGGTAACTAATCATTGAAATGCTAGAAATCAAGAAATTATTTGTTCTCACAGGGTAACAAAGAAGGTAGCCCCTTTTGTGATTAAGTCTTCAAGATTCAGATACTGTTTGCACTTAGGAAGGTATACTGTCATAATGGTTCCAAATTCTGAAATAACTATTTGTTTCCTTTCCCTTGTCTCTAAATCAACTATTTAAGACAGTGATCCCAGCTTTGTTAGATGGAAATACTTTCCATCTGGGTTTAATTGAGAAAGTATAATGGCTGGTGAAAAGAAATTCAGAGATATTTAAATATTAAAAAGCTGCCTACAGTTGCCTTTTTGGTGAGAGAGGTGGCATATAGATTTAATAAATAAAATAAATAAAAATTGCTTTTGAATCAAATACAATGCTCACAGGGGTGGGTTCTGGATCCTTTTGCTGCCGGTTCGCTCAGGGTCGTGCCGTGCGCGCACGCCCGCAGCAATCAAAAAATAGCTTCTGCGCATGCGCAGAAGCAAAAATTAGCTTCTGCGCATGTGCAGAAGCAAAATCCAAGATGGTGGCGCCCACGGAGACACCAACAGAACCGGCTCCGTGACATCATCGCCGAATTACTAACGGTTCTAAAGAACCGGATAGAACCGGTAAGAACCCACCTCTGAATGCTCATCACTTTTGTCTTTATTCAAATAATGGAACTTGTTCACATTGCAGGCAATGTTGGCTTCAATTGAGGGCTGTTTATATATTTGGTTACATATGTCTTGGGCATTCCTGATGACCTCTCCTCTCTGTTTTCACTACCTTCCAAAACGTTTTCACATTATAATAAATCATAACTTGTGAAGTAGCCCACTGAAATTATGGGAGATGTACTGTGGTTGGTTTGAAGTGAATCATTGGGAAAAAGAAACGGGTGGAAAAAACTAAAAACTTGAGATGTTTATATTTTTATTTCTAAATCTGTTGTCCGTGGCCCCTGGGAATGGAATTCTGCCATTCAATTATAAAGGAGCAGAAGAAATATAATATTAACTCACACACAACTAAAGCATCAGAATGGAATGTTTTTCTAAAAGACCAATAGGGAATTGTGTTATTTTTGAATCAAGAATTAGAACATACCAGTATTTCACATCTTCCATGATTCCAGTCTATCTAATAGCATTTGCTGGAATTAGCAAGATGCATACTCAATTTGTGCAAATCTTGATTCTTTTTTAATAAAAAAAATGTATATATTTATTTACTTTCCTTATGTATCACTGGTTCACTGTAGTTTACAATACAATAGACATAACTGCATAAAACTCTACAGCATAAAATTACAATTGAAAGACAAAGACAATGCAATAAAAACATACACAAATAAGATCCATAAAACCATATTGGCACTAACAACATCTAACCAAGGTGTGACAAACATTAAAAGTACCCATGAAATAATTCCATCTTGGCAGTTTTCCTTAGCAATGGTAAAAATTGGATCTTCGGGGAAAGTATCTGCATGATGGGGGCTGCCATGGATTAATATGAACACCCATTCAAATGAAGAGATTATATTTTAGTATGCTGAACATCATCACTTTACTAAAATTTCCAAATGAGTATTTACAGTAACTTTACTATTTGTATTAACAGTAGAACATTACAAGAAATGCTCATGTGGGAATTTGGGTTTTTTAAATCAGCCAATCCATTATATTGAAGAAGGTCCTTCTTTCATAAAAAGATTTCATGAAACTGTAAAAGTCTTTAAATAAATACTATTATTATTAATTATTTATTTGTCAAGCTTAACAGATATAAGTATAAACATGATTATGAATACAGGAAATGGATACGAATAAATGGGGGACAGTAGGACAGGGACATTAGGCACGTTGGTGTGCTTATGCATGCCCCTTACAAACCTCTTAGGAATGGGGTGAGGTCAACAGTAGACAGTCTAAGGTTAAAGTTATGGGGGTTTGGGGATGAAACCACAGAGTCAGGTAGTGCATTCCAGGCATTGATCACTCTGTTGCTGAAGTATTTTCTGCAATCGAGTTTGGAGCGGTTTATCTTAAGTTTGTACCTATTATGTGCTCGTGTCTTGTTGTGGTTGAAGCTGAAGTAGTCATTTATTTTTATTTATTTATTTATTTATTTATTTTATTTGTCAAACATGTACAAGATAGCAGGTATAGGTATAATCATAAACATAATCAAAGTGAATACAGATAGATGAAGACAATAGGACAGTAGGACAGGGACGGTAGGCACGCTGGTGCGCTTATGCATTGTAATGCATTATACATTGACAGGTAGGACATTGTAGCAGATAATTTTGTGTACTATGCTTAGGTCAGACCGAAGGCGGCGTAGTCCTAAATTGTCTAAGCCCAAAATTTCCAGTCTGGTGGCATAAGGTATTCTGTTGTGAGCAGAGGAGTGGAGAACTCTTCTCGTGAAATATCTCTGGACTCTCTCAATTGTATTTATGTCCGATATGCAGTGCGGGTTTCAGACAGATGAGCTGTATTCGAGAATTGGTCTAGCAAATGTTTTGTATGCTCTAGTTAGTAGTACAATATTATCAGAGAAGAAGCTATGCAAGATTAGGTTTACATGTATTAGGAAATCAGTCAGCGTACAGATATGCAGACAGTATCATATAGGTAAAAGAAAAACAAAAGACAGCAAGAGGATGTTGAACTCATGGGGTGAATTTTCTGGTATCACGTGGAGAGGCTTGTTCAGAGCAAACGCAATAAACTGAGCAGTCTCCTTAAGGGGCATACAATTTTAAGGCACTACAGATTTTTTCCCTTCATTACAAAATTGTCCATAGCAATAACTGCTTCTACAGAAGCTCCCTTGTAGCAGTTCTCTTCATTTTTTATTTCATGACCTTTTGCATTTTGGATTTTTTTTTTCAACTAACCAGTTGGAATCCAGTTCACTTCCCATTTGCTCTTTCGCATTTCAACAATCCTTCCCAACCTGATCCACAGGGAAATCTACTCACTGATGCAACTGCCCACCTCTGTCTATCTGTGTTGGCCACCCGCCAGCCAAAATCTTGAATTATGGGAGTTGAAGTCCATGCACCCTAAAGTTGCTGAGGCTGACAATACCAACTTAGAGCTATGTCTCGTATTCCCATTTATCACCTCAGGCTGTGCTTTTTTTATAATAAAGCTCTCCCTCTTCTCATATCCAAGTTTTCAAATTCAACAATTTCTGTTCTTCTCCCCTGTGCTTGTATTTGGATGCATCTGGCTTTGCACTCCCAGCTCAGTAGGTTTTTAGATCTTTCCTGGTTCTTCTGAGTGTCATTTCTTGCCTTCCTACCCTTTGGGACAGACCTCTTCATTTCAAGAGGTTCCGACTATAATTTTTGAACTGACTCCAATCTTTCTCCCAGCAGCGTCTTAGTGCCTCCTCTAATCTCTCTTTAAATTAACATTGCCAGGATCGTATTTCTTCTGTTTCTGACTTCTACCAATTGCAAACCTGTGAAACCTGATCCATGACACCCAAATAAGCTTCTTCATCCTCCTGGCAAGCTCTTGCCACTCTGCACCAGACTTTAAGTCTTTTACATATTTCTACATCATTATCTTCTAGGTTGCATGAATACAAGCATACAAAAATATATACGTGTCTTGGAATCATTCTCGTGGCAACAGAGGGCAAATATGAACCAAAATGAGATGAGAATGTCAACCATTGTGAAGAAAGTGGGAAAGGCTAAGACCAATTAGCTGCTTTCTTCTTCCAAATAAATTATGTTTTTGACGCAAGATGGGCGGCAAATAAAATTCATAATAATAATAATAACAAAAAAGTCTTCTGTCACCAATTATCTGATTTAAAATTGAGTAACTTACTTACTGGACAGAAATGTTTAAAGATAGGGGGCAAATAAAGCACCTTTATTTTTGTGATAGGCCATTTAATGACTGCTTTTGTAAATCCAGGAGAATATAATTTGGCCAAAATTAAAGGGTGTTTGGGATGGGCTTCATAGTTATATTGCAAGTCCTTAAGATTGGAACTTGGATCCATACCCACTTTTGAATCAGGGCAAATCTCTTCACCAGGTTCAACCATTCATGTTCTTTGCTTTTTTGAATAGTGTTATAAATCACTTCAATAGTTGCTTTTTTTTCTTTTCAAAAATGCTCATGCATTTTTTAGGGTGAGACTTATGAGAATCAGTGATCAGGTTAAAAGAGAAAACTATTTTCAGATCATGTCTGTGAAGAGCAGTTGACAACTCACTGATTTTAAGAAAGAAAGCTACATTGTATACCACATGCTTTTAGTAACTTTGAAGCCTTTTCCTTTAAGGCAAGAAAAAGTTAAGAAGGGCAGTTTGTCACAATGCTGAAGTTACACTGTTTTATTGCAAAACAATCCATATAGCTCTTCTATAGATTGCTTAGAGGCTGAATTTATTTACATATTTCCAATGCAAATGTGTCCTCATTTTTTTTAGCTGACTGTCAAATTCCATAGTTTCAGTACAGAAATGTCTTTTTAGATGGCTTTCAGCCCTTCCACACCTTTTCTTTATAAAAATAATATCTAGTTATTTACCTATGAGGAAAACAGCTGAACTCTGCAAGAATGAAAATATTATTACCTCAAGTTTTTCTATAGTTGAGATAAGAAAAAAACATCTCAATGTTTCCGATAGATTGTAACCAGGATAGACTAACATGTATGGGAGGCAGGAATGACTGCCCCGTTGTTGTTGTTTTCCCATGAGTATCTATGTCTTTGTGACTTGTCAGAGGGAAGCAAAATGTCTGGAATAAGATTTCTCCAATTTAATATCTTACAAATTGCTTTATTGGGATTTGCAAAACTCTTCATATTCACGGTCACATGGATTTTGGGGTGGGGGTGGGGAGAGGAGCAGGAGAACAAATGATAACCCATGGAACATGACATCATCTGTTACTGCATAACTAAAGATAGTCCTCATTTAACAACCACTTGTTCAACAACCATTCAAGGCTACAGTGGTATTAAATGAGGAGACATATGAGCAGTCCTCATAATTGTGATTGTTGCAGTATCCCATGGACATGAGATCACCATTTGTGACCTTCACTGTGACTTCTGACAAGTAATGTCAATGGGGAAGCTGGCAGGAAATTGAAAATGCTGAACACATGACATCATACTTAATGACCATATGGCAGGGCTGTCAAACTCACGGCCCATGTGCCGGATGCGTCATTCACTGGCCACGCCCATGCCTGGTTTAGCAAAGGGGAAAAAAGTCCCGATACGTCACGTGACGATGCAAGTTTGACACTCCTACCATATGGGATTCTCTTAACTATGACAACCAGAACTGCCACAACTGCTGATGTAAGTTAGCATGATCATGTGAAGTTATGGTTACAACTGCATCATTTAACAATATAACTGCCAATTACCATTGTTAAGCAAGGACTACCTGTATATCATTTGCATGATGCATTGGACATTTTTGAATTTCTCAAAATAACAAACAATGCAATGTGATCATTGGAATGCTACTTTTGAATTCTAGGGATTATAACTTTGACACACCCGGAGTTAGAGAAGGCTGGCATATCAGATTCTCAAAAAAAATGCACATAAGTGGGCAGCAGTAGAAAAACTCTGTCACTTCAGAGTTCATTCTCTCTGACATCAGAATGGGGTTAAGCAGCTTCTTTTATGAATGGGAGAAGTCACTTATTGAGTTTCCAAGCAAAGTTGGGTTTTGATAATGTCTGAGCTCAATTGTTTTCCAGCATTCATTAGCAACCTAAGTAACAACATCAATGTAAGTGGAAGTTCATGATGTTTTCTAGCCTGGTAATGAAACATCTACTGAAAATAAACAAACTCAACAACACCAAAACCCAACATACATTCTCTACTATTGGAACACCAAGCGAAGTGTTTGTTTACACCATTTTGCATTACTTTTCAGATAAACTCTGTGGACCATATGGATTTGGACAACCTTTCAAGTTATCTCCCATTTACTCCCTATCGTATATTTTTTTTAAAGGAACAAATCTCCAGCTCCTGATCTTTCCTCAAGTTCATTGGTTGCATGAAAGACCAGATTTGCCAAATAGCAAGGGCTGAGTTATGTTATTTATCCCCTGTAAAGAAAGTACCTTTCTGCTTGAGTTAAAATTAGATTGGCTATTTTTATCTTTATCACGTTCTCCTGTTTGCCTCTGCCTCACAGCAAACTGAATAGCATCACCAGAATGCAAGGACTACACATACTATCCAGAGGCCACGATTACTGAAATGGAAGTTTCATTGAGCAGAGACTCACTTCCACGTGAATAGGTGTAGCAGAAAGGTTAAAACATCTTCTAGTGGGCTCCTGGTAGGAACATTCTCTGCTCCGTATGTTGCACAGGGAAATATTTGGGTGACTTCTGCTTAGCTTCAAGCTGGAAGCATTGTTACGAGATGGGAAACATGGTGTGATAGGCATCCTATAAAAAGAAATCCACCTTCCTGCACATTTGTCGTATATGTGCCTTTTAGTAACTTTTCCCTTTTTCTTAGCAATGGGTCAAATTCCAAAGACTGTTCTGAACCTACTGAAATTGAATAAAATTAATATTTCATCGGCGATCTATCTGAGGAAAGCCTGAGATATTCAGTATTTTCCTACTTGTAATAATCAGCAGCAGAGGACTATTCTCTGTGGCTATTCCAGAATCAATTAAATTAGAACTTGAGTAGTTTGCAATTGTGAAATGGGGGGGGAGAAGAGGGGATGATAGTATCATAGGTGTACTATCATGCAGGTGACAGTGATAGTCTTAATAAGTAATTGGATAGCTGGTTCCCGGGCTCACACTTATGTCTAAAAAAAGTGGTTAAGTGAGCTTAGGTGCTATGTAAGTCCAGCCTTGTAATTTATTTACAATCCAATGTACATAATTGAGTAAATAACCATGGTTAAGGGATCATGAGTAAATTTATCATGCAAATGCAACTCGGGTAGGGACAGATAACTGGAATATAATATTTTACCGTCTTCATTCTAATGAAAAGTGCTTGAACATTCAAGCTTACACACTGATCCTGAACTTGAACCAACCTAAAAAAAAGATGGTGTTTTCTTTAAAA
Source organism: Thermophis baileyi (assembly GCA_003457575.1). NCBI lineage: Eukaryota > Metazoa > Chordata > Lepidosauria > Squamata > Dipsadidae > Thermophis > Thermophis baileyi. The sequence continues at coordinate 1,457,996 of QLTV01002259.1, forward strand.
GATACTGATTTCCTTTAGTTCAACATGCCTAGTATTGTTTATAGTGTGAACTGAAAACTCCTGGATTTAACTATTTAATGGTATGAGGTTACACTGAGCAAAAAGAATTTCTCACTGTTTAATCCAGACAGATTAATTTGAAGTTTCATCTTTCCACTATTTACCTTCAAATAGTTAAAAAAAAATTGGCATGTGGAAGGGTTGACGATGTATCGATGACATCAGCAAGTATTGTGAGCCCAATTGGCAAAAGAAAACTTAGAACCATATAGTTGGAAACATGCAGAAGAGGCCTTCATTCTGCAGTGGATAGAGAATGGCTATGATGATGATGATGATGATCATCATCATCATCATCATCATTCTAGCCATTGTGTATCCACTGCAAGAAGAAAGCCTCTTCTGCATGTTTCCAACCAATACGGTCTTAAACTTTTCTTTGCCAGTTGGGCCCGCAATACTTGCTGATGTTGTTGCTCCGTCTTGTTTTAGGTCTCTTTTGTGAATGCTTTTTATCAAGTGGAATCCATTCTATGATACAACTCATGAGTGGAGACAACATATTAAATGTTTTCTCACTAGTCACTAAACAAAGGAATAGAGATCTGTGATTTTTAAGGATTGTGTTCATGGAACATTCTCAATTTTTTTGCTAATTTAACTGATTTTATGAATCTGCAGTCTTTTTAAGCTCTAGTGATTTAACAAAAAGTAATTGTCATTCCTGTCTATATATTTTACTTACATTAATACTACTGTTTTTTTTTAAAAAAATATGCTATCATCAGGTATATTTTTTATTTTAAAAAAATCAGACTACATAACATATTTAAGTTGCAAATCCCAGATCTTGTTTATTTATAAAGCAATAAATATTCAAAGAAGCATAATAAATTGCACGGGCATGTGTAAACAAACTGTACATTATAACCGAACCTAGTTCAGGAAGGATTAACGGGGGGGAAAAATACTTCAAGAAGCACATCATCCTGAGTGGGAAATTTGTGGCAAAGGGTATGGGAAGATGCTTAGAAACACTTGCGGTGGACAATAGATGGACCAGCCTCATCGTACTCCTGTTTGCTGATCCACATCTGCTGGAAGGTTGAAAGAGATGCCAAGATGGAGCCTCCAATCCAGACCGAGTACTTTCGCTCAGGGGGGGCAATGATCTAAATGGAGCAAATAAACAAGAGGTTTCTTTCAGAAGGAGCTGTATCAACCTAGGTTTCTAGGCAACACAACTTCGTTTCAATTGTTTCTAATAACAATGACTTCTTAACAGTGAGACATCAGTGCACAAATTGTACTAAAATTCTACCTCTGAATTCTGACTTGGGTAAAGAAATTATGAGAATCTTGGTGAAAAAAGAGTATGCTTTGTTTACTTGAGTTGGCAAAGCAAAATATAGGTGGTCTTTAGTTACTGTTGTTTATTATCAAATGGCCTGTTATGATATTTTTTTAGGAAGTAGAAAGAGAAAATCTTCCCTTCCAATAAATATATTCTTTAAACTTGAAACTTTCTCCATTCTAAGGCCATATAGAAGAGCATTGCTCAATAAAACAGTTTTAACCCTAGAGAAGCATTGGCTATAGATTTTATTGAACCTTTAGTTGGGAGTCTTACAAAGTTACTTCAATCTTTTCAAGAGCACACTTTGCAGGGACCTGGAAGTTTGATATATGAAACAAGTTTCACACCTTAATTTTCATTGTGCTGGGAGCCAAAGCAGTGATTTCTTTCTGCATACGATCAGCAATGCCAGGGTACATGGTAGTACCACCAGAGAGTACGTTGTTGGCATACAGATCTTTACGGATGTCAATATCACACTTCATTATGCTGTTATAGGTAGTTTCATGAATGCCAGCAGATTCCATACCTTGGAAAGAAATGAATATTAATAGGCTATTAACCGATGAAGTATAGAGGAAGCACAACATTTGAGCATTATTAATAGCAGAAAGCTATAAGAAAAAAAAGTAAAAATAAAAAAAGCATTTATCAAATAAGAATTTTCTATAAAAAATACATTAGGCATGGGCAGGCCTCACACATATAGCCATATGGAGTTCCTGGACTCATTTTCTGTAGGTTATAGATCAGCGGTGGGTTGCTCCTGGTTCGGCCCGGTTCTTAGAACCGGTAGCGGCGGGAGGCTCCACCCACCCACCCGGGACACTTCTGTGCATGCGCAGAAGCATCGCGCACGCACGCAAGCATGCACACGAACCGGAGCAACAGGTTTTAGAACCCACTACTGTTATAGATGGCTCTTTTTTTTTTGTAATTGCAGAAAAGTGACTACATATTTTTACCACTTGAAAGCAGATGCACGTGTAATGTAAGTCCTAAGAAGGCATGCCACTATTAACAGGCAAATATCTTTCCCAAAATCCCCTTAAAAAATCCAGCCTGGTCTGCATATGTGACATGGCATCATCTGCTTTGCAGCCCTCACTCTTCCACAAAATGTTAGATGCAACCTTTGAATCCAAAAAGGTTGGGGATTAACTCTTTTCTTAAACCATACCTGATCTAAGTACAAGTAAATTTGGAAGGAAGGATTTTTATTTTATTTTATTTTATTTTTTGCTTTGTGACAAAAATGTAGATCAGAGAATTTCACATAGAGCCAGTTATTGTTTTCTCTCCTGTAGCAATTTATACAAGAGAATTTTTGCTATCTGTTTTTCTATTCCATGTATTGTATCATTTGATGCGGCTATCTCTGCTGCATGGACAAAAAGGCATAAGAACAACTGTTCTTATGGCAGCACATTGTCATAGACAACTGGTCTTATGGAGGCATATTGAATTGACTAGGACATCCCATGTGAAAATACATTTGAGTTGGATTTGGAGGTGTAGCTTATATAAATTCAAATAAAAATAATGAAAATGACATTGGAACAAGTGTCATTACAGATAACAGTTTTGGTGTGATACAGTACATGACAGCCATAGCTTACAAACTGACAACTTGCATGTGAGAACTCTGAGATGCAATGGATGTTAGCACATGTGCTTGAATAAGAAAAAAAAAGTCAAGATTGCATTTAGGAAGGCAAAAAAAATGATGAAGGTATGAACAGAAGCTTAGCAGTGAACATAAGAAAAACTTACACCAGAAATACAAATTCAAGGGTTACATTCCAATGTATTAGTTGACAGGTGGCATCTTAAAGTGAACTGAAATTAGATCCATAACAAGGCAACAGCTGATGAACAACTGCTCCTAAATCCACAAGGCTTGTATTATAAAGATTTGATGCATCATCAGTTGCAAAGGGAAATTACTTTTTCTATCATGACTAAAATTGGTATCAAAGAATATAAATCTACACTTGCTTTTCTTCCCCTTGAACTCTGGGCTGTTAAGTGATCAGGTGCATATAAATTTATATAAATTAACCTTCTAAAATGTACTACAATTAAAGAAGATGGCCATGCTGAAATCAAAATAAACCAAAAATGGGGGAGAAATAGACATATCCAAGCCACAAATTCCATGCTAATAAACGCCCATCTTTTTTAAAAATATATATTCAGCTTCACTTTGAGATTAGCAACATAATGGATCTGACACAGTCAAGACTGCCATTCTAAATTCAACACTGTGGAGGGATAAAAAAAAAATAGCCCTTTGGGCACATTTATGCAAGGCTAGAATTCTTCTCTTGAATATAGTCAAGGTTAAACTCCCAAACCAAAGTGTACTTCAAAAGTA
>QLTV01002259.1:1470249-1481934 GCA_003457575.1 Thermophis baileyi
GTACCCTGTTTTTCCTCAAAATAAGACATCCCCTGATAATAAGCCCAATCGGGCTTTTGAGTGCATGGCAATAAGGCCAAGCGATTATTTCAGGGTTCAAAAAAAATATAAGAAAGGGTGTTAGATAGATAGATAGATAGATAGAAATACTGATTGAAAGAAAGAAATTGAGGGACAATGGAATCTGAGTTTGGCTGAGAAATTAAAATATTTACTGGAGCCAAGTAGGATTTAAAGAAGCAAAGGAGGAAGCAGGAAGACAAGAAATACTGTGTTTGGACCATACACTTGAATCACAGTGATTAAAACACCTGGGCGATTAAGAGCCAGGTGGCGCAGTGGTTAGGGTGCAGTACTGCAGGCTACTTCAGCTGACTGCTAGCTGCAGTTCGGCAGTTCAAATCTCACAGGCTCAAGGTTGACTCAGCCTTCCATCCTTCAGAGGTGGGTAAAATGAGGACCCAGATTGTTGGGGGCAATATGCTGACTCTGTGAACCGCTTAGAGAGGGATGTAGACACTGTGAAGCGGTATATAAGTAAGTGCTAATTCCCCTTTTGCTGTTCCCGGAAGCGCCCAGAGAGCGTTACCTGGTGCCGAGGGCGGCCTACAATGGAAGGGAAGACGGCTCGAGGGGCATCGTCACCCGCGAAGCCTGCTTTCACCAAACCTGAGCCATTGTCGCACACCAGGGCGGTGGTCTCTTCGTCGTCACACATCTTGGAAAGGAAAGCGGGAGCTGCAAAATACAAAATCAGCGAAGATTCATCATCTCTGGCGGTCAGTTGGAAGGGAGCTCCGCCTACCGGTTAGAGTCGCCGAAGTTGTCTCTATCTCTCTCTCTCTCTCTCTCTCTCTCTCTCTCTCTCTCTCTCTCTCTCTCTCTCTCTCTCACACACACACTCACACACACACACACACACACACACACACACTACTCTCTCTCTCTCTCTCTCTCTCACACACACACACACTCGCACGCAATATCTCTAGAAACCCTTTCCCCTTCGGCAGAAAGGCGTTCAGGCAACACGGGATCGATTCTTAGAGGCTGCTTCTCCTGCCAGACCGCGCACTTTACAAGGATGGAACCCTCCTTGGCGGTCGGGAGGTCCCCATTTGGCCGCGCTCCCTCCATTCCCCCCGTTCGAGCGGCTGCACGTGGATCTAGTTCCTGTGCGGACTCCACAGGTGCGCCACCGGCTGATTTTCGTTCCGCCTGCCGCAGGTCCAAGAAGCGTTTGACGGTGCGTTCGACCCGTCGCTTCAGCAACTGCCTTGCTGGGTTGCCTAACCCGCGCGAAATCGCCGCCAGCTACTTGGAGGGGAGGGGAGGGGAGGGGGGATCGGTTTCAGGAACCCCCGGGCTGTGAAAGAAGTTTCCCCGTTGAACCGCCCCCGCCCCCGCCCGCAGCCCAAGTCCTTTCCTTCGTACTTTGAGGGCACAATGGAATCTGGCTTGTGCCTTCATACTTTGGTAGAGTCAGAATGCAAGAAATATCTTTATCATTTTAATGTATGCCTACAGTGTACATTCAAAGTGACAATAAAGAATTCTATTCTATTCTATTCTATTCTATTCTATTCTATTCTATTCTATTCCATTCCATTCCGGGAGTGGCGGGTGGCTGCATGTTTCTTCGGACTTTTGTTTCCCATAACAAAGGGCAAAGAAAATAGGAAAAGTTGGTGCATAAGCGCACCAACGTGCCTACCGTCCCTGTCCTAAGGTCCCCTTTTATTCGTATCCATTTCATGTATTAATAACCATGTTTATACCTATATCTGTTATCTAATACATGCTTGACAAAATAAATTAAAAAAATAAAAATAAATTAATTTAGCGCCGTTCAGGGCAGAACCTGAACCAGAAGAAGGTCCTCGCTAAGGTATAGGCGGTTCTCTCTTTCCCCCCCCCGCCACCCCCACCCCCCCATTAGAGTGCAAAGAAATAGAGGGAAACCGCGGGTGGGACGGACGGTGCTTCCTCGCCTTACAAAACTTCGGGTATCGGGATCTTCTGGGTGGAAACCCCAGGCCAAGCGAGATGCGCGAAAGGATTGTGGAGAGCTGAGGTTTCCTTTCCTTTAGCGCCACCGGACGACTTAGCTTTGGCTACTCTGAATGCTTCTGCTAGTAGGGCAGCCTCCTTGCAACCGCTCCCATGGTGGACCCGATTTGCAACCCTTCCTCCCCCCCCCTTCTCCCATCCCGGACATTCCTCACAGGCGCCCGCGGGACGGTCAACTGCGCTGTTGTTACTCACCGGCTCAACACTCTCTGCGCGGGGGTTTGTGGAGCGCCAGCTGGGTCTTGCTCGAGGCAAGCGCCACCCATTTATACCCGGCGGAGTGGCGGTGTCGCTCTCGGGCTCCGGAGGGACCAGCCAGGCACCTTGTCCTTATTTGGTCGGCTTCACGCCATCCAGTAGCCGTGAGGCCATTAATGGAGTAAGGAAGGTAAAAAGTCACAGCCGTCCGAAACACTCGGGGCACCACAGCCCTTGTAAGGGGAAAGCGAAGGGGTTGCATTCAGCCGGCAAAGGGGATGGCCAAATAGGGCACCCTGTTAAGACGGGGGTTGGGATGTGGAAGGTGGGGGGTGGGGGTGGAAGAGTCGAATCTTGCCATCCCACTTCTGGAGACAAGTTAAAAACAGTGTGTGAGTAAATGAAGGGAAGTCTGGAACTGACTTTTCCCATCATGGTAGTTTAAAGAATCTCAAAGCTGTAGCAAGATCAATGCATTAAGCTCTAGCTGCCACGACGTCTGGCATGTGTCACCCTAGAGTGGCCAAGAAGCAACTGGACCATCCAATTCGAAATCTAACATTTCAAAGCACAGGGATGGACCTATTAAACATATTATAGATGATTGCTGACGTCCCTTTTAAAATCCTGTTGCTTTCATTGTCCTTCAGTCGTGCCACACCTCAGCGGTTGGTTGATTCTCCATTCCTAACTGTTCCGCAGGAAGGGACTTTATTAAAATTAAATAGGCTTGTTTATGTGCAACGTGGCTGGGATGCTGCTTCTGCTGATAAGCAACATTCTTAACATTACATCTTTTGCAATTAACCCATTAAGTATTTTTCCCCAGTCTAACTAACCAGGGAATACCCAAGAATTCGTTATACATTATACTGTTCCACATGTGAACCTCCTTTCATGGTGGTGAAGAGTGGCTCTCCAGCAGTGGTTCCTTACCAAGGTTAGTATCTGTGGAAGGAAAAGACTGGAGGCAAATGGCATTCCTGTGTACTCTATTTATTTGCCTGCATGCACAAGAATATGAGATGATGTGCTGCTTTCCCCAATGGATTTCTCAGAAACTCGCAGCACCGTAAGATGTATTGCAGAAAAAGCAAGTCATTTCTCTCTCCTTCCCTCATATTTAATTCATCCGCATGATCTGTGAGATGCAGAAAATTTAAAATTCACTGTGTACTATTAGCCAATTATGAAATTGTTTCTTGGGTGACTGAAAATACAGTCTACAGTCAGGGCCTAAGAGGCAGGAAAAAGAAGGCCTAGTGCAGAGTTCTTATGACCAACCTCCCACTAAATCAGAGGTCTTCAAACTTGGCAACTTTAAGACTTGTGGACTTCAATTCCCAGAATTCTCCAGCCAGCTGGCTGGAGAATTCTGGGAGTTGAAGTCCACAAGTCTTAAAGTTGCCAAGTTTGAAGACCTCTGCACTAAATCTATGCAAAGGTTTACTTGTAATAGCATACAGTGTGCCTCTTTAATCAGCAGAAATTCTATTTACTGCTGTGATCATGATGGGTGTGTTTAGATTTAAGTGTCTTTCAAGAATGTGAAAGGCACAGGTGAGCTGTTTCAATTCCCCATCTTAAATATCTGCATATGTGTGCTACTTTTCACTTCATGAATGATAGACATTCCTGACATTGTGACAATGACCCACCCAGTGAAAAGATTTTTTCCTGACATCATGCACTGCCTGTTTTAGCCAAACCTAGATACATATTTAAGAACTGGTGTAGAATCATGGTTTGGCAGCTTCCCCTTCCCCCTGAAGGGCAGCTTCCCCTTCAGATGTATTGAACTACACCTTTCATCATCAGAGACATTCTTTGGCTTTCTAGCAGGGCTTGTTGGGTAATGAGTACATCTTCAGAATATTTCCAGATTAGAAATATTGTCCAGAAGTTGTATCCAACTTATTCTGAATAGAATTGTATGTAAGAAATGTTCTAGAACACGGGTGTCAAACTCACGGCATCACGTTGCCATCACGTGACATTTCATGACATTTTTCCCCTTCGCAGAGCTGGGGTGGGCGTGGCCTGCGCATGACACATCCAGACCACGGGCTACCAGTTTGATACCCCTGTTCTAGAAGCTTTACAAATCCACCATAAATAAGCAAAAAGCATCATTCAGATGTTTTCTCCATGAACAATAAATGAATAAACAAAGGAGGACCAGGTTTTCCCAATCAACTTGCCCCTGACCTCGATGGATATTTTCAAAGCCTGAAAGAGTTGGGCATGTAAATGGTCCTTCCAGACTTTTTACATGTTTGCTTAAATTTTGGCTTAAGATGATGAGAAATGTAGTTTGGAAGGGAGAGCCCAGTAGCACAGTCCCATTCTCTCCATGTCTTTATTGTACATATTGGAGAATTTTGGAAGGGGCTATAATTTAGAGATGAGTACTTGCAGCCCATCATCTAATTTCATGTCATCGTTAGTCAGAAATGCTTTCTAGCTAATTGATTCAAACCACTGGCAAAATCAATTTGTCCTGGCTTATTCTGCAGGGAGGGAGACAACAAAGGGGAGTTCAAAAAGATAAAAAGGAATTTCAAAGACTGTCAATTGGTTTTGGTTGTCATCCCACCAAATTCTTACTTAAGCCCAACCCACTATCTCACCCACCATATCTCCTATATTGAAGTCTACAAGAACTTCCTGTGATTTTACAAACAAGCTTCTTCACCATTGCAGTAAGTAATATGGTCGCTGGGAATCACGCAGCATATACATTTAATAAATTATCATGGTTGATCACAGTCTGCCAGACTGGATTTGACATTTTTTGAGGAGCCGAGGTGGCGCAGTGGTTAGAGTGCAGTACTGCAGGCTACTTCAGCTGACTGTTCAGCAGTTCAGCGGTTCAAATCTCACCGGCTCAAGGTTGACTCAGCCTTCCATCCTTCTGAGGTGGGTAAAATGAGAACCCAGATTGTTGGGGGCAATATGCTGACTCTGTGAACCGCTTAGAGAGTGCTGTAAAGCACTGTAAAGCGGTATATAAGTCTAAGTGCTATTTTTATCCACCTATTGAGTTCTTCCCAAGGACGTGGGATAGGCAGAGGTTGTTGTTTGATGGTGTTAAACAACACCATTTATGTTGTTTATTATCGCAGGAGGTATGCTGTTCCAGGTTGCTTTTGCAATTGACTGATGGTGAATTTGTCAATGCTGATAGTGTTCAAGTGGTGTTCCAGATGTTTTGGAATTACTCCCAAAGCACCTACTACTGTTGGTACTATCTTTGCTTTCTTATTCCACAATCATTCTACATCTATTTTCAGGTCTTTGTATTTTGTGATTTTTCTCCACTTCTTTCTCTTCTATTTTGCCATCTCCAGATACTGTAACATCCACTGTCCAGACTTTTTTTTGTTTTGTTTTTTGTTATTGACAATTGTTAAGTATGGAGTGTTATGTGGCTGATGCTTGTCAGTCTCAATGTTTAAGTCTCAAAGCACTTTAGCTTCATTTTTTTTGTTACTTTGTCTGTTTTGTGGTCCCACCTGTTCTTGCTTGCAGGCAAATGATATTTTTTGTAGACACTCAAATGCACCATTGTTGCTACTTTATTACTTGTAGCCAGTCTGTGCAATATTCTGGCAAGGACTAACTAGATGCTCCACTGTTTCATCAGCTTCTTTGCAAGGGTGGCATTTTCACTCTTTTGCTGTCTTCTCAATTCTTGCTTTATGTGCATTTGATTTTAAGGATTTTCCTGCTCTTAGCTATCACCTGTTTTGCCTGCTACGTTTTGTGTGTGTGTGTGTGTGTGTGTGTGTGTGTGTGTGTGTGTGTGTGTGTGTGTGTGTGTGTGTGTGTGTTGGCATGTAATACTTTGCTTGCCATGTCTGTTTTGTTTCTTGCTTTTCCTGTAAGCCAGATTGATCTCTTTGGTAGTCAGTAAGCCTTCATGGTGTATTGACTTCAGTGCATCTTCTTCATCCTATCCTTCATTCTTCTTTTTACACCCAGCCACCTATACTCCTTGGTAAGTAGAATCTGTCAACATCACTGTATGGATAAAGGGCATAATTCATTGCAATTATTTTTTCTAGTCTTTATATCCAGGGTTTCTAGTTCAGCTTGAGTCCAGTACATTCTTCCAGCTATATCTAATGACTGGAATTGCCCATGTTTTAGCAACAGCAATAGCATTTAGACTTATATACCGCTTCACAAGGCTTTACAGCCCTCTCTAAACGGTTTACAGAGTCAGCATCTTGCCCCCAACAATCTGGGTTCTCATTTTACCCATCTCGGAAGGATGGAAGGCTGAGTCAACCTTGAGCCTGGTGAGATATGAACTGCCAAATTGCAGTCAGCCAGCAGTCAGCAGAAGTAGCCTGCAGTACTGCATTCTAACCACTGTGCCACCATGGCTCTTTTTAATTGCCTTGTTGGCATTATTATAGATTGTGAGATATTTTTGGATAAAAGATGAACATTTGGTAAACTCTAATAAGTTTAGCTCTTAGGTCATGGGATACAGATTGTGCTGGATAGAAACTAATTATTAAAGCTGAAGTTGAAATCCAGTGTATCCAACAGATGAATAAAAAATGCATTCCTAGATTCAGTGTTTGCAAAGCATTTGCAATAGATTCACCAACATGAAACCAATTTAAATAGAGGAAAAACATATCTATGATTAATGTACATAGATTTGTGATCATAAATTCCTATTATCTTTTCCCTAGTCAACCCTATAAGAGTAGATAAATACACTGATTACTGATGCCAGGGAAAGCAGTGTATGTTTCAAAAGAATGCCTGGAGTGGGGGGAAAAACCTACATTGCATTAGATTAACTTTTTTTTAAGCTTCTTGTTTTTGTATTTTTAGTACACATTCAATTAGCAGTATAAACTAATTCTAACAAACTAAAATGAAAATAATTCTAATAAAAAGAGGCAAGGGGAACATTTTGCATAGGAAAACAATGATGGAATTTCCAATATTTGTCAGAGCAGTTTAGGAATCTCTTACTTTTCAGTTAAAAATAGACAAGACAAAAGAGGCAGACACTGAGTTGGTTGAAAGCTATGCGAAACCTCAGATTGTCAATGAATACCCTGAAGGAATTTCATTGTTGTCCTTTAGAAACACAGCTTTGTAAATAATCAGGCATGGGCTTGTGTATGCATAATATTTAGATTGCAAATGTTATATTGGAAAAGAGAAAGCTGTGTTAATTGTATCTAATTAAAAAGTATATATCACAACACTTTTGTGGTGTTTTCTGCTTTACTAGCATTTCAGATCTGAAAGGGAAATCCCATCATTTATCATCCTCCTTATCTGATAAACCATAATTCATTGTTTTCATTTTCTGTTGAACTATCTCATCTGTTAGAATGGTCCAGTCTCAGGGGTGATACATTATTAGTGCATCCTTTCTATATGCATATATTTTCAACTAAAACTTGAGAGTTTTAATTGGAATCCTTAATGTTTGAAAGGTTATTTTAATATCTCGGTAAAATATGCAGTCTGCCAAATGTGCACTTCTCAAAAAGATTTCTATGTTTCTGTATTAGGATAACATGCACCAGGAGTGAAACTCATGTGCAGGATTCACAATAGTAGTTCCCAAACTATCTAAAGAAATACTTTCCAAACTTGATAACATCAAAATACTGGACATTTAACACAAACAAACTGCTGCATTTTCCTATATTTCTACATTCAAATTTCTGTCAGATTCAGTGAAAGAATTGTATATTGATCATAGCTTCCATACTGACATGTACATGCCTAAATTGTTACAGACTGTCAGAAAATAATTGCAAGAATAATTGAAACAGTATTACAATTAGAAAAAAAAATAGTAGAGAACAAAAGCTCTATATCAAACCCTTTATAAAGTCTGTCAAAAATGTGACTCCACTGCTTTTTCAACCATCAGCACTATGTTGAAGATTTCAGAGTATTTCACTTTTGGACTCCAGCAAAGTTGTTCTTATCTCCTGCTTTACTGTGGTTAAAAAAAAACACATTGCTCTACTTTCCCAGACAGGTGATGATTCCCAGGAGTTACCGTGTAATCTGCTTTTCTTGAAATGAGAGAATATTACACATGGCTTACTGAGTCTATTTAATGATTTCTTCCTGTACAACAGAGGCAGACTGCCCACTCATGGCATCCCAAGCTGTCTGGTAGGAGTAAGAGAGCCATGTGATAGTGTTCCCTTGCTGTTCCAGTGGGAAGAGCACACCCCAGCTGCACTGGCATTCCTAACTTGCTCCACGTTTCTGCAGTAAGAGATCTGAAAGAATGCTACAACTTCAAATAACCAATCCCAACTATGATGGGAGTCAGGAATAGAAGTGGGCAGGGACAGGGTGTGGTACAAGAAGTGATCAGTATAGAAAATCAACCAATGGAACAGCTTGCCTTCGGAAGTTGTGGGAGCGCCATCACTTGAGACTTTCAAGAAGAGACTGGACTGCCATTTGTCAGAAATGGTGTAGGGTCTCCTGCTTGAGCAGGGGGTTGGACTAGATGACCTACAAGGTCCCTTCCAACTCTGTTAATCTCTAAACATTAGAGCCAAACTGATTTTTCACATGTTTGTGTGCAAATTATTGTTGGAACTGGTTATCCTCTAGTTTAGGTAACACCCAGGCATTGATACAGCCATCTAAATCTAATGAATAAGGAATAATAAAGGGGACAACTTTATTTTGATTGAGTACTGGATGTGCTGAAGTACAATAATTGCCAGGGATAGTTTCTAGCCCTAGAACACCATGCAAACCTTTTTGAACTGCTCTGGGCCACAATGACTATAATACCTGAGGATCAATATGATTTTCTGTTATTTTGAGGCATGAAAACATGATGCATTGGTAAGTTGTAAGATATGTAATATAGTTTTTATTTTTAAAAACAGTCACCTTAGGAAAAAAACAGGTAGAAATCCGAGCCCCATCCACAGATGTGGTACAGTCCTACACAGTCTGTCTTATTTGTTGCCCTTGTGGCCTTCCCAATGTTAAGTGTGCATGTCAGACTCACAATGACGTAAGTAAAGCATTGTGTTAATAAATCAACTTCTATTTTAAAAAGAAAAGAGGAACTAATTGTGGGGAACATTTTTAATTAATCCAGTTTCAGGAACTCTTAACCAATCTCTATTTCCCTCCCAATTGTGGGATGGAGAGGGAAGTTCTGCTTCTTCTATAACTATTTTTTGCACATTTAGGTCTTTTGAGGACAAGCTTCTCCACCCTAATCAGGAGCTACTGTTGCTGAATGTTTAGCAGACCAGCATTAACCAGCAACCTATGTAGACAAAGTAATGTATTATACCTAAGATATACAGTAATACTAACAATTAAATTTTTTAATATTCCTGGCACCACATTCATTTGAACGGAAATAAGTGGTATATTGGGTATGCATTTGTGAAAAGAGAAAGGAAAGAAAATTGTGTGGCTTAATCTAACCGAGATGGATAAAGTAATGTGCTGTTTAAAAGGCAGCTAAATTCAAAGCCTTGGAAGTTATTGACATAAATATAAAGATTTATATACACAGGTGGTTTTATTAATATGTATATATTGAAAACTGTACTTGGTTCCATACAAAATCTTTAGTTGAAAGTTATGTAATATGTTGTGGTTAAGGCAACATTCCGGAGTTAGTGACACTGAAGCTTTTTTACTTGCAAGTCTTGGACCATTAATAAATTTTGATTGATTGATTTACTTGCAAATGTCCTGATCAATGGTGACTAATCTTGACAGTTCAGTCTACTAGGGAATGTCTTGTTAATAAGCAGATGAATGATTAAGAATCAGAAGTTTTGGGATTGGAAAATTGATAAATATTTGAGGCTAAATTCCATGGCTATTATATACAGTTCTTCTGAGTTCTAAAGTGACTGATATCCATAAAGACAGCTATTTTATTAGTGAAGCCAAAGAGCCTTAGGAGTTACTAAAAGCAGATCTTCTGTTCCATGGCACACACAGGAAGGTTGTTAACATGCACATTCAAGCCAATTGATATGTCATATTTGTATTCTAGAGTATGACACAAGATGCTGTTTTTAAGGAGTGCTTGTGGGCTTTTGTGGTTCTACGTGAACATGAAAGTACAAAATTAATGTACTAGCCACCATTTTGCCAGAATGATATAGTAGTGAAGACATCAAGCTAGAAACTGGAAGACTGTGAGTCCTAGTAGTGTCTTAGGCACAAAGCCAGCTGGGTGACCTTGAGCCAGCCACTTTTTCTCACCTGAGAAGGAGGCAATGTTAAATCACTTCTGAAAAACCTTGCCAAGAAAACATGAGGGACCTTGTCCAGGCAGTCTCTGAAAATCAGACAAGACTGAACAGGGGGGGGGGGAATCCACTGTTACAGAATTCCACCTTCCAAATACATGCAAGTGGCCATTGGGGTTCTACTGTATTTTTATTTTTACAGACAAATATGTATACAAATGCATGGATTAAACCAGATATGGTGCTAAATGGAATATTAGTAGCCAAAGCAAAGAAGATAATATAAAATATAATAAACCTCATATACATTAACAGCAAAAAATAAGAAGTTTCTTACTTCCAATTTCCATAGTTTACTAATGCATGTGCAAGAGAGATTATTCTTTTCCTCCACTCTACACAAAATTCCCAAGGTCCCTCTTATTAGCTCTGGGAAATCTTTCAGTGGCACTGTTTAAGTTTTCCATGCAGTAGAGAACCTGACTGTCACCTAATCAATAATATGAAAACACAAGAGATATACTGAATTCTAAATGGCACGTGAAAGGCATTATTCAAATGGGTAAGGTTTTTTTTTTTAAGTAAATAAAGGTATGCACAAATAAAATTGACATTTTGCCAGTTTCTTAGCAACTGCCAAATAATTGATTCCAGGTCATGCAGAAGGAATGCACAAAGCTTAAGAGACCAGATAGAATCATCTCATATATTCTTTTATCAGTATGGTCTAATTCAAGATATATTGTTCCAAACAATATATAAAAAAGCCCAACACACTTTTCAGTCTGGGATATAGATCATGCCAAACTCAGTTTTGAAACATTACTTGGCAAAACCAAGTGCAGATAGTCCTCAACTTACAACAGTTCTTTAGGGACCATTCTACCAATCTGCCTTCCATTGAGGACCTGTATACTGCACGAGTGAAAAAGAGGGCTGTGAAAATATTTACAGACCCCTCACATCCTGGACACAAACTGTTTCAACTCCTACCCTCAAAACGACGCTATAGAGCACTGCACACCAGAACAACTAGACACAAGAACAGGTTTTCCCCGAACGCCATCACTCTGCTAAACAAATAATTCCCTCAACACTGTCAAACTATTTACTAAGTCTGCACTACTATTAATCTTCTCAGCGTTCCCATCACCCATCTCCTCCCACAAATGAC
>QLTV01002259.1:1500513-1518528 GCA_003457575.1 Thermophis baileyi
CACACACACACACACACACACACACACACACACACACACACACACACACACACACACACACAAATTATACCTTGCCTTTCTTTCAGGAACGTTGGGCAGCGTAAAGAGGACTCCTTCCTCTTTTTTACTCTGCAAAACAATCCTGGGTGGAAGGTTGGGCTGAGAACCAGTGGGTGGCCCAAATTCATCAGTCGGCCTTGTGTCTGGATGGGGGTGGGGGGGTGCATTCCGGCTTTCCCCATTCCTGGTTTAACATCTTAACTGGTTCACCATCTTAGTTCTATTATTGTCCCCTTCTTTCTCATATGGAGGAGGCTTGCTATGAAATATCTGCCTTCGCTCCAAATTCAGAGAAACAACTAAAATCGAATCATGAAATCCAGTCTAGAAGATGCATGTAGCCCCAGCCCAAGTGAAATAATAGCCCTCCTGGTTGGTTCTCATCTCAAAAGCTTGCCCTACAAACCCACAAGATGTTGAAAAATATCACTACAAAATGGCTAAATGTGGAGCTGAATAAAATAATAGCTCCTTATTATTTACCCTGAGTAATAACTGTAGGCAATAATTCAATGCATCTTGGTTATTTCCCAAAAGAATTCAGCATACTTTTATGTTGACATGTGGTTTCAAACATTAAATAAGCAAAAAGGGGAAGGCAATTGGGACTGGCATTTCTTCTTTCTTTTTTTTTAATACTTCCCCTTGAGTTGCTAAACCAATGAAAACATCTTCCTGCAGCTGTCTGGCAGTTTCTTAAGCGTAACATTTTAATCACTGCACCGTGGTTGATTTCAATATCAATGCCAGTGAAATCATCAGTTTTTTTAAAAAAAATCCATAGAAATGGAGAATTTAAAAAGTGAACTCACTAGAATAGCTTTGCATACTTTGGGTCTTCTTGTTAATAATTCTGTAATGTACTTATCTAAAAATTATAAGCCTCTGTAATAAGACTAGTTGAGGAGGTGGTTCAGAAAGAGCAGCTGTCATCAGCTGTCACAGCCTCCTTTTCTTGCATAATTTAAGCATACAGGATGCCAGTGGGTGAATGCTGTAAGAGCAGGGAATCATTTAGGACACAAATATTACTAATGAAATCTACTTTGACCTTGCAGTTGTGAAAATTGATGAAGGCATAGTATACACTGGAGGTACAGTTTTATATTTTTTCCTTTCAGATTAGGATAACTGTTTATGAAATAAATGAAAGCAGCACCAAAATCTTAGTGTTATCTATTTAAACTCCCTTTATATACCAGTAAAACCCACATCAAAGGTCTGATAACATTCAATGGCAAAGTTATACAAGAAAGCAGAAACTCTAATTGGGACCTTTTCACAGAACAGTATTAACAAAATTCAAAGTTAACGAGATGCACATTTATCTTCTATGTAATGTGTCTCCAGAAGTTAACTTTAGTTAAATTAGATGCCATCTCCGTGTGTATACGTATGTGTGTGCTCATATATACACATTAATAAAAGGCCTATGATATTAAACCATGAAGGACATTCTAAGAATAGCCTTTATGAATGATACATGTGCAAATTGTACATAGTACACTGATGCATACTCCATTGATTTTCTGTTTACAGGACTAAAACAGAAAAGAACATCAAACCATGTAAAAAGAACAGTGAGTATATGTCAGTGATGGCGAACTTATCGCATGTGTGCCACAGGTGGCACGCGGAGCCATATCTGAGGGCACGCGAGGTGTTGCCCTATGTTAGCTCCAGCGCGCATGCGTGCGCTGGCCAGCTGATTTTCGGCCTTCTTTTCGGCCATTTTTGCTCTCCCCAGGCTTTAGGAAAGCCTCCTGAAGCCTGGGGATGGCGAAAACGGGCCAACGGGCCAACCGGAAGTTCACTTGTGTGCTTACCGCCAGCCTCCTTTTCGCTGTCAGAGGTTTTCAGGAACTTCTTCGGCTTTGGACAGTTGCAGCCAGGCCTCGCACACCTCGGCCCATTTCTTCTGCAGCCAGCAAGGCTTTCCTGAAGGCCCCTGTAGCCAATAACAGAGGGCCTCTGCCGCCGATAACAGAGCTCCAGATCGATCCGGAGCTCTGTTATTGTCTACAGAGGCCTTCAGGAAAGCCTTGCCGGCTGCAGAAGAAATGGGCCGAGGTGTGCGAGGCCTGGTTGCAGCTATCTGAAGGTAAGTAGTAGGGCAGCTCCACTTCCGTTTCATTTCCGAACTTCCGATTGGCCCGTTGCGCCATTTTTCGCCATCCCTAGGCTTCAGGAGGCTTTCCTGAACCCTGGGTAGAGCGAAAAACAGCCCAACGGGCCTACAGGAAGTCTGGAGGCTTCAGTGAGGCCTGTGCGCATGTGCGGGGGGGGCAGCGGGGGTTGTGCACATGCACGGGGTTGTGCACATGTGCGGGGAGGGCATTGCATTATGGATGTGGGCATGCGTGCGCACGCTATCGCGTGCGCGCACCCTTTTGGCACCCGAGCCAAAAAAGGTTCGCCATCACTGGTATATGTCATTGCTAAAGTAGAGATTCTAACTTTCACTCCCCTGTGGCCTTTTTGTGTGTCCAAGAGTCAATCTTGAGTGCAGTATCAGAATGGGCAGCATGTAGCATGGCTGCTAATTTGAAGTAAGCAAATAAAAACTTTGAAATAAAAGCAGAATTGCAGTCACTATTTGTCTAGAATGGAGAATAATAACCAAAGAGGAACTTCAGGACTTTCTGTTTAATCCTTACAGGACACATTCTTCCTAATGCTATAACCATACAGTAGTTGAGCTGCTTTTCTTATAGATGTAGCCATTTATGCTTGCTAGTCTCTTCATAACTGAAAGGACTACTAGATCAAATGAAATACTGTATATGACTTAATTATTAATTAATAATAGGCAATACAGACTTCCAACAACCAAAATAATGTCTACATGCATAGATATCACCAAATGGAGCACACGGAAATCAAACTGACTATTTTATTTATTTATTCAACTTGTATGGCTGCCCACCCCAAATTAATTATTCTGAATGGCTAGTCAAAAAGACCATGCAACATATAATAATAAAAACAACACTGACATCAGTAGCCAAGAAGAAGACAACAACAGATCAACATACGGTAACTATCATACAGCTCAGTCATACGGCCAGATCCCCAAGTTCAGTGAACTAAAAACTAAAACTAAGAACTAAAAAAGCAGATGATCTGAATTTCTAGAAGCACAATGAAATGGGATTAAGATTAAATACAAATAAGACAAACTAATGACAAGCAGGTTTAGCCTTAGAACTGACAGTGAAGATAGTGAAATGATGGATTGCTTCTTTCTTTTAGGAACAACTATCAATATTAAAGAACTAGCTGTCAAGATACAGTCAAGAAAATACACTGCAGACTTGGTAGAGCAGCCATGAAGGTCTTCAAAAAAGTATTCTGATACTGGGATCTGTCTATACCTACAAAAATTAGAATCATGCAAGCAATGGTTTTCCCCGTGATACTATATGGAAGTGAAAGCTGAACTTTGAAGAAGCACAATAGAGCAGTAATGGTGAACCTTTTTTGGCTCGGGTACCAAAAGGGTGCACGTGCGCGCGATAGCCTGCGTGCGTGTGCCCACACCCATAATGCAATGCCCTCTGCGCATGCGCACAACCCCGCGCATGCACACAACCCCGCTGCCCCCCCCGCGCGTGCATGCGCACAACCCCGCGCATGCACACAACCCCGCTGCCCCCCCCGCGCATGTGCACAGGCCTCACTGAAGCCTCCGGACTTCCTGTAGGCCCGTTGGGCTGTTTTTCGCTCTCCCCAGGGTTCAGGAAAGCCTCCTGAAGCCCGGGGATGGTGAAAAATAGCCCAACAGGCCAATCAGAAGTTCGGAAATGAAACGGAAGTGGAGCTGCCCTACTACTTACCTTCAGATAGTTGCAACCAGGCCTCCCACACCTTGGCCCATTTCTTCTGCAGCAAGGTTTTCCTGAAGGCCTCTGTAGCCGATAACACGATAACAGATCGAAGAAATGGGCCGAGGTGTGTGAGGGCTGGCTGCAACTGTCCAAAGCCGAAGAAGTTCCTGAAAACCTCTGACAGCGAAAAGGAGGCTGGGGGTGAGCACACAAAGAACTTCCGGTTGGCCCGTTGGGCCATTTTCGCCATCCCCAGGCATCAGGAGGCTTTCCTGAAGCCTGGGGAGAGTGAAAACGGCTGAAAAGAAGGCTGAAAATCAGCTGGCCAGCACGCGCATACGCGCTGGAGCTGACATAGGCAATGCCTCGCGTGCCCTCAGATATGGCTCCATGTGCCACAGGTTCGCCATCACTGCACTGATCCTTTTGAATGAGGTTAATGGAGAATACCATAAATAGCTAAGAATATGAACAAATTAAAAAAATCAACCCAAAGTTCTCATTCAAGGCAGAAATGATTGGACTCAGGTTATCATGCGTGGGACATATTATACAAAGGCCTAGCTCTATGGGAAAGGTATAAGGAAAGAAACTAGGATGACTGGCCATTAGGCAGGTGGAATTTGTTACAGTGGCAATAGGTTGGAAGACCTGAAGGACAAGGAATCCTGAAGAATATCTATGTAGTCACTAAGAAACGACAACTACTGTAATGTACACAATCAATAAAAACTGTTTTCTGGATATAAACATCATATAAAGGGTGCAACCTTAAGTCCTGAAAAGTGTTTATAGTAAAATGTGTAAGAAAATATTCATATTTACTTTGTCCTGTCTGATATAAAATAATCAGAAGCCTGGTTACACATCAGCATTATTGTGAACTAGCAAAAAGCTCATCATTATGCTTGTTTGAAAGCCAGTTGGATCCAGTGCATTTCCATAATAAAATCGGGATCTCTACTGGCTTTTAATGCTTGTAAGCCACCCATAGTCATCTCTACACAAAATGGGAAGCACACAAATCTAATAAATAAATAAATAAATAAATCTCTAAATTTAAATGCCACATTTTCCTGAGAATGAAATGGGAACCATTCACTTACACAAGATGATAAAAGTGTTTTAAGATCACCACTGATTTAAGCTAAGTTTTGCTTCCTATACATTGCCTTTATTTGCACAAAGCATTGAGAGATCAGCTAACTAATCACATTTTATTTTAACAGTTTATGCAATCTTAGTCTAATTTATTTGTTCAGGACTGCACAAACTCAGATAATTGGTGGATTTAGTCATCATAGATTAGCATGTTGTGCAAGTAACCAAGGATGCACTTAATTTTTAAGTTTAATTTCTTGTTTATAATAGCGCAAGACACCTAGGAACTTTTAACAATGGTGGCACTGAGTTATGTTGTATTTAAAAATTGTTTATAGACTTAGCATCATGTGCCAATATGGAATTCAAACTCAAGAATGTTTATTGCTACTAACTTTTTAAGAAGCACCCTGTGAATCAAGGGACTTTTTTTTTTTTTTTTGGCCATTGGAACAGTACTTGAAAGTAGCACCCTGCTCCATCATCCATGCTTTTCCCTTTACTGTAATTAAACATTCCATGTTCACAGACTATCAATCTAAAAATAGATCTTTTGATAATAGAGGGATGTCAGATTTAAGCAGCAGAATGCTGAAGCGCCTCACGATGCATAACAGGACTACTGTTATTTTGTAGCCTAGGAATTTAGAGCTGATATGGGTAGGCCTTTTGGCCTTATCTTTGGTGAAGAGGGCAGTGGGAAATCATTTATTATTAGAGAGCTTTTCACCTGGAGACTGCTCAGTGTGAATATCATGTAGACAGAAATCTAATTGCTTCAATTATGTCCAACCGTGGACATTCTTTACATCAACTGACAGAAAACACAAATGTGAGACATACCAAAACAGTAGCGAGAAGTCAGGCATCACCCATTCCTAAACTAAGTGAATGAATTTCTCATTTCCTAGCATATAAAACATTTCCTAGTATGTTTTATATTCCTAACAACTCATGCCAATCTATTAGTTTGTCAAATTCTAATATAAATGCTGGTGTCCTCAGCATTAACTTCAAATCAGCTTGGATAAGTTCCTCGGTATATCCAGTTGTTAAATATGTGTAGTGACAGAGCCAATACAATTAGAAATTTTATAAAAAAATCTGTAAGCTTTCATCCCTGTTTATTGTACTTACTGACAATCTTATTACAACCAATTAGCTGAAATATCTCAAATTTGTGATTAATATATATAACAACTAGCAGCTGTTTCTGCCAGTATTTGGGTTTATTTTATTAAAAGGGACAAATTAGTTAAGACACGAATATTTTTAGAAAATAGGTTAGAAAGCGGTTTCTCTAGCTGAGCTGGCCACATGTTGCCAGAAGATTTTTCTGCCATTCATCATATTATGTTAGTTTATGTTATTGTATCACCATGTCTCATGGCTCTGTATAATAAAACCTTTCTCAGAGACAAATTAAAACCTGTGACTTATTTTATTTACTATAACACTTAAGGAACCAAATTGTTTTACTTTGCTAAAACAATTCTATGATTTAGACTGCTAAATAATGTTATTGTGTAAGTTAATCAGACAACTGATTCTCATTAATAGATGAGATCTTTATCCCCTATTAATGCAGCAAAATCTTCTGTTACATCTCTATTTAGGTACAAGTTTCATATACAATATTTGTTAGTAAAGCTAACAAACTTGATAAAAAGAAATTCAGAAATTATTATTTTGATCTATGCAGTTTAGTGACATAGTCCTGTTGGCAACTTTATCACCAAATATAAATCTATAACTATGGAACGTATCTATCCTAGAGCAGTGATGGCGAACCTTTTTTGGTTCGCATGCCAAAAGGGTGTATGCGCGTGCGCACGTGCCCACACCCATTCCCCCCTGTTCCTTCGCCCACCCCCCCCCCCCCCCCCCTCTCTTTTAAATACAATTCTTTAGCAGGACTCTGCCCATTTCGGAAGTTTGGAAAAACGGACTTCCAGTTTGCCCGTTGGGCTGTTTTTCGCACTCCGGAGGCTTCAGGGAAGCCTCTTGAAGCCTCTGGAGGGCGAAAACGGCCTTCCCCAAGGCTGAAAATCAGCTGGCCAGTGCGCGCATGTGCGCTGGAGCTGACATAGGGCAACGCCTCACATGCCCTCCGATATGGCTCTGCGTGCCACCTGTGCCACGCGTGCCATAGGTTCGCCATCACTCCTAGAGCATTGTAGTCATAGAATTATGTGCCAAAACACTTACTCTGGTAGTATACCACCCATCTATTTAACAGCGCATAGGATTATTCAGTGCCAATTTGTGAATTGTATGACACTAGAATTGGGCAATATTTACTTTTATGTCATTTTTTCTGTACTGGAACAAGAATAACAACATTCCGTTAGGAAAGTACTACCTCAGTCAACAGGTATGGGAAAATGGAATGTTTTTCCAGATTTAAAAAACACATACGCATTATCTTGCTCCCCAAAACCCCCACCTCCTGGTAGAAAATTATATGCAAGGAAGAGATGAAAAAGCCAGTTTAACATGCAGTTTAACTTCTATAATTAGCAAACAAACTTTTTATTTTTATAGTGGCACAATCTAATAATAGTATTACCTTCTCCAAATAAGGTAATCCTGAGCCATGTTTAGATCATAACTCAGTATCTCATAATCCTTCCTTTTCTTTAAAAAAACAACACATTATCACTCCAGTATAATTGCAATAATCCTAGTAAAGCTACAATTGATACTTTTAAAATGCTGTAATGTTTTATAGTTCTCAGTATTTATTATGTATTTATCTCCTATCTAACTTAACTATTTATAGCATTTAGACTATTGATAATAATTTTATAGATGTTTTATATTTTTAATTTTGAAATTCCATGTTAATGTTTTTATTTTATTTTATTAACAAATTTTACACCTACATTTATTTTGGAACGACGTTTATTTTGTTTTATTTATTTATTATATTTAGAAACTGCCCATGTCCCTTACAGAAGGACTTACTGTGAAAATATGCTGGTGTACCATCAAAATAAAAATAATAATAAGTATCTCATGATCTATTCCTGTCTTCTTTCCCAACCAAATATTTTTTTCCCCCAGTACTGCATCAGCTGAATTTCCCAGCCAGCATGAGTCTGAGGGAGGAAATCCCAACACATTTAACCGATACCACTTTAGAGAAGCTTGATCTCTTTGAGCCTATGTGTGAAAACATGAACCTCTGGTGTTTTTTAGTATTACTTCTGCTATCAACTAACTATGTGATATTTAAAAAAACAGATTAAAATCTCCCAGAAGTTTTTCAATACCAAAAAAAGACTCAGAGCAATAATTTAAAAATGTTTTACTAAATACATTGGAGACACATAAAAATGTGATGCCATTGTGTCTGTTCCTTGCTTATGACCACATAAATGATTCATTTCATATTTATAGTACAAAAAAATGAAATCTGAAGTATCATTAATATTTACAGCAGCTGAGCCACTAAAGCAATGGATACATACGGTATCTATGGTCATTTTTTTCTAACTCTTTTTTTCAGACCTGAAAAGGCAATGTTCATTTATCTGCATCAAGTTCTGTTTCACTGTCTTCACTGTCACTATCTCTTCCAGGATGTTCAGGCATTTTCCGATGCTCCTCTTCTTCCTCTCTTGTCTTTGGTTTCTCATTCAAAATGTTCTCTTTTATAGTATCCCCTGACATAGCTTTGATTTCAGTTCCTGTTTCCATTTCAGATTCCTTACTCTGGACACCTTCATTTTCCTGCAGTTTGGATATTTCACTGTCTTCAACAAGTTTTGGAGGAGGTAATAAATGCTACAATGGAAAAAAAAAGATGTGTTTTGTTTAAGAACAATTTCAACGTAATACAGATCTCCACCAGTAAGAAAAATCTATCAATATAAACTACATTGGTTGCAAAGTCACATGAGGATTCTGACAAATAACTCCATATAACTTGTCTAAATTTATTTTAAGAATCTACCGTATTGGAGTGGGCATCTATAACAAACTTAATGAAATAAATAAATTTCAACTTATATAATATCCTTAACAGAGAATTCTTTTATTTGCAGATTTATATGTGAGAGACATTACATAGCTTTCTATAGGTTTAAGTTGACTCCACAGAATTTTTGAATGCTTTAAGATTAAAGCAAGCATTTGAATAGGCTGAAATTTTGTGAATTATTATATGCTACTTAATTAAACCAGTTTTTGTTATTGCTGTATTCTGAAGAAGAGAATTGCTACAAAAAACATAATATTTAAGTAGATCCTTGTAGAAAGGAGTAAAAATTCCATTAAAACTTTAATATATCTGTTGACTCAAGATGAAAACAGGCTAATCTAATTAAATAATGCTATGAACATTTCTCCAGTCTTATCTTTCTGATATAAAGCCATGGGAATAGAGGGTATGCCCATCTCCAACAATATTCTTTGTCACAGTTCCAAGTGGAGTTCTTGTTTACATTAGAATTTAAACATGGAATTAAGATAACTTACTATATATTTAACTGATGCTTCTAACAGCCATATATAAGTTTGATGCTGTATGCTGGAAGAATAGCACTCAAACTTAGAAATTACTAAATGACTATATCTGGGTTCCATGCTATGTGGTCAAAAATGATATTTTTGGTAGACTAATTATAGACATTCAGAAAATCTAAGCCTCAAATTAGGGATTCCTTTGTATTTGGCTAAATATATATTTTTATCTGCCGGATACAAACTAAGGTTCCTTCTGTGATGCAGCTGGTACAATTTCTATCCATATACGATTAGCGTCATTCAGATCTTTTTGTAAGAAAACTAACATGAAGTTAAAAATAACATTTTAATAGTGCAATTGAAAATGCACTTCCAGTACTTCCAAGTCTGTGGGAATGAGCTATGTACAAACATGTTTAGCTAGTTGCAAGTAGTATAAAGAGCAAGATTTCAATGAGCTTCCCTTCACATTAATTGGTCACAGGAGTTCCCAGTCATATTAACAAATCTACTCTAGTGGGTGCCAAACAATTTTCTACAAATAATAATTACTTCATAAAAAGACATCACACAGTTATTTTTTTTTCTCCATATCAAAATTCTGTCTGTTATTTGCTTGTTTTTAATTAGCTCGTTTCAGAACAAATGGATGTAGTATGCATTGCTAATTTTTATTTACACGTGCCTTAAATGAACAGCTAATCTATAAGTGTTATACTTCCCATGCAACAGCTGTTTTCAGAGGTTAATTGAACTATGGTTTATCAACATGTAAATGAACTTAATTTATATACCTGGCTTCTTCTCTCAAGATATAATACAGGTACAAAGTGAATTTAGGACACTTTTAATTAACTGGACTGCCATGTTTAAATCCATTAAATTGATTAATCTTATTTTGAGCTGCTATTCCTTCTTCTGTACTGATTTTGGTGTCTGCCAATATCACTGTTGTTACAGAAGATTAATAAAATTTCTCTTTGTCAACTTTCTGTATGTTAAATATAATTTTATAATCCCTAGCAAAGATCAGCTACAAGTTTTGTCTGACTCACAAGAGTATGTTATATATCATTTTCTCTTTGTCCCGTCCTCCAAACTGATAGAATTAGTTCATACTGTTTATAAAGTTACCTAAAGCATAAAAGACTTATTAAAAATAAAATCAACCAAATAAAATCAACTATGTTCTTTTGTTATCAGAAAGTATTAACAAAGTTTTCACTCAGAGCTTTTAAATTAAACATGTTTTTCTCAACTTTTATTTCTTTACCTGTCGGTGTTGGTGTGTACTTTGGATCATATGCATATACATGTTGTAGACAAAATTAGCCATCTGAGGCATATTCTTTATAATATGAACTTGATGAGATGGATGTTTTCCATTCTGAGGAAGGAAAGAAAATGATAGAAAAGTTTGGAACTAAAACAACAAACCACCACTTCTTAAGTAAGATAAAAGAACGAATACTATAAAGGATAGATATATTTTAACCATTTAAACATTAAACAGAATTCAAGATAGCTTGTTGTACCTGACGAGCAGTTGGAAAATACTCTGCAGGGACGATATACAGTTGAAGAGGACGAGCAGTAAGCTGGCTGAAGGCTGGAGTCAGCTCAAAGCAGTTCTGGAATAGTGACACTCTTGCAAATATATACAGACCAAGCCTGGCTCTTGACATAGCAACCACCAAACGCCGCACATCCCTTCAGGAAGGAAAAATTAAATAGCTCTACTATTTAAACCCAACAATGATATTTAGTTTTTCACTTGAACACTATTATGACCACACACAACAAAAAACCCTCCTGAAAATTAAAGCAGGAGACTTATTTCCTTTGAATGTGAAAATTAATACAAATTAAATTAATGCCCATTTTTCCTTTAAAACTGAAGATAACAGCTCTGATACATCTACCTCTGTGTTAGAAACTTTAAACAGCAATAAATATGTTTAAAAACATCAATTTCATAATTAATCTTTAAAATTGGATGTTGTACTTATGGAATATGTTAAATATAAGTATGGACAAGACAGAAAACAGGTAAGATGTCCTATTTCGGTGGCTCACTGATAGATAAAATGGTATTCAATTGAGTTTCTACTCATAAGTAGTCCATTTTACTCATAAATACTCCAAACCTCTACTCATACATACTCCACTTATGGTAGGATTGCACTGTTGTTCTCTCTATGAAGATACATTATTGCTTACCTCAAGTGTCCAACTGCTTTTGTTCGCACAAGTGAAAGGATGATGTAATCATTTTGTTGACCTTGAAACCTGTCCACAGTTGTCACCTAGCAAAAAAATATAGATTAATTAATTGCTCCCCCCCACACACACACAATTAAATAAACCAGTCTATGGACTTAATGGTATCAAAAGAAAACTACTGTAGGAGGGATGGCAGAACCTTGGGATGGAGTTAAAAGAAAGATCAGTCTAGAATCCCTATGTAGCCACAAGCAAACTTAGTCCAATCTTCCTTGAATTCTATTGACCCTTATCTAACCCCAAGCAAGTGCTAACTGTTGAGAAAATTCCCGTGCATAGGCATGATTAGCAATAAATCCATTTAATTGGACCTTCACATGTGGACCTGATTCTTTTTATGCCTAACAACTATTGCTTTATTATGACTAGCTAACAGCTGTAAACATACAATTTTTATTAGAAGCATACACTTATTAATCTAAGCACTCCCTCCCTCTGTAATGTATCATATGAACCCACAGTGAGGGTGAGTGCAACCCCCTTGGATAATATGTACCACTTAGTTTGTTCCATTCCAGTCCAGTCCAGTTTCTATTCAATTTGCTGTCTCATATTCTTTATTTTTGATTCTTATTGTTTTTTTTCAAAAATGATTTTTCTTGTGAGCCACTCAGTCATTTGGCATACAAATGAAATCATTCCCCCCCCCCCAGGAGAGTTGGGGTCAGTTTCCATCTATTCTTTATTTTGCAATGGCCATATTTGCTTTCATGTTTTTCACTGAGAACCAAATCTCACATTCTCCTTGATTTAATTACTGTTGTTCAACAAATTGGTAAAAATATTTACTTTTAAAATGCAAGTCTATGCTTTTTGTAACACAAAACTGAATAATTTTTTTGTATACACAACTAATATGCCATAATAAATATTATGAGCCGAGGTGGCGCAGTGGTTAGAGTGCAGCACTGCAGGCTATTTCAGCTGACTGCTAGCTGCAGTTCGGTGGTTCAAATCTCACCGGCTCAAGGTTGACTCAGCCTTCCATCCTTCCGAGGTGGGTAAAATGAGGACCCAGATTGTTGGGGGCAATATGCTAACTCTGTAAACCGCTTAGAGAGGGCTGTAAAGCACTATGAAGTGGTATATAAGTCTAAGTGCTATTGCTATTGCTATTTATTATTTCCTGCAGTTGATTAAGTAGAAGGCTAAATTAAAGTAGTTAAATAGGAAAGACAGGAAATAGGAAAACAAACTAATGACTTCTATTTTACAAAGTGTGCAGTTCGGAAGCAATATTCAATATGATGAATGTATTCTAACAATGGTTACTTGCTCTGCATTTTTTGTTGAGATGTATATTATTTGATTGTTATTTGGAATGTTACCTTATTTGGTCTTCCAATCAATGGATTATTCCCACAACGCTGATTGATAATATCCCGAATCAGATGTTTCTGCCCATTGTAAGTTGTCAAGATGCTTATCTTTTCTGCAGGGTATCCTAGCAGGCACATGTACATGAACAGTGCAACAACATATTCTGCCTCACCAAGATTCTGGAATTTAAAAAAAACAAAAACAAGTACAATCTGTTTCATGTATCAGATCACAGAATATTCATATCATTATGGTCAGGGAAAATCACTCCAACCCTCACTGAAAAGAAGCAACATGCATCAGGCCTATGTTAATCCTCCCTGATCTGCCATGGAAAGGCAAAGAAGTCTACTTTCTGTTGAAGTAGAGCCACACTGATTTTGATCTATCAATTGGGAAGATGGGGTATTTCTATGCATGCATAGAAGACTATAAACATAGAAGAAACCACTCCGCTCCATTAAAAGCAAAGTGTTACTCATGGAATTACTTTAAGAAACTTTAATAAACACAGCTTGGAGGGGGAAAGCCAGATTCCAGTCTATTTCGTTCTCCTAATTGTAAACATAATTGTTTAGTCTCCTTCCAGGAAAAAAGTTAAGTTTAAATTCCTATATCTTGCTTGTAAATTCTGATTGGTAATCTCATTTTACATAAATGATATATAGGTAGTCCTTGACTTAAAACCAAAGGTGACTTATGACCATTGCAGCAGTCCCATGTTCACGTGATCAAAGTTCAGACACTTGGCAACTGACTCATATTTATGACAGTTGCAGAGTCCCAGGGTCATGTGATCGCCTTTTGCGAACTTCTGACAAGGAAAGTCAATGGGGAAGTCAGATTCACTTAAACAACCATGCAAGTAACTTAACAACTGCCGTGATTCGCTTACAAACTGTGGCAAGAAAGGTTGTAAAACGGGGCAAAACTCACTTAACAACTGTCTCACTTAGCAACATAAATTTTGCGTTCAGTTGTGGTCGTAAGTCGAGGACTACCTGTACACATTTCAGCAGTAGACTGACACTCTCCAAAAAGACTAGTTTAAGCATTCTGCAAGGGAGATGGGAAATTTCTAAATTTGATACATAAATAAAATAAATAAATAAACTATCATTTGGATCTCTTTACAAATATCAAGTTGCAGTAATTATTATAATTCAGATATCAATTTGTAAGACTTAATGCCATCTTCAAAAGGAGAGAAAATTATAGGGTATTTTAAACCCTGAGATATTGAAAAGAAATACAGAAACTTCTAGCAAAAATTCACTTTGTTATTTATTGAACTTATATCCTACCTTTATTCCAGCCAAGCAACACTGACTACATATCTCATCATCTCAAATAACGTTTTACGAACACTGATTATGTGTGAGTGAAAAAGAGATATTGCATTGCTATTTTTGCAACTTAATACCATATAATTTGTTAAATATATTTTATCCCACCACAATAAAGTACATAGATACATTCTATGCCTTTCTGTTTTCATAATTAACCTGTCTGAAAAATACTGTTAATATACAAGCTGATGATCTGCATTTCTTACCTGATAGAAATAAGGATTTGGTTCAGATTCTCCTATGCCATGGAAATCCTCTACATTTATAAGCTGGAAGTCATACAAAAACCCAGCATTTGCTGTTCTGAATTCAGGTAAGAGCTGTACATGCGGCAAGTTGCCCAGTATCTTATATCGCCAATTATAGAGATTACATAAGCTTTATGAAAAACATAATGAAAGTAGTAATTAATTCAATTCTTATAAAAAATATTTTACTATTCTCAGTGTCAGTGATAGCTATCTTTTTGGACAGCAGCAAGCAGACAAAGCATGTTTCAGGATCTCAAGAAGGTAAGCTCTACATTCCATATAGATGTATTTACATATTTTATCTATTAAGAAAAATCATTTTCATCGTTTGAAAAGACCCTCAAAGATTAGAATTAGTCCTTCAATGTTATATTCAAGTTGCATGAAGCATCACCTGGATCAGCCATTTAGCACAATCCACTGAATAATTCCATTATTCAACATTAAATTGATGGAATGTAATCTGAACATAAAAGGCTTGTTGGCCTTCTTAAATTAGTTCTTCTTAAACTCAATAAATTCCTTAATATATAAAATATGGAAAAATGTGTTTGAACAAATTAATTCCTACCATTTGCCTATGAAAGGATAGTTAGTTAAGTTTTGTATGTACTCAGTTCCAAATGGTTCTGAGTATCTTACATGAAGCAACAAAAAACCAAAATCATAATAATCACAACATCCTCTAATGCAGCAGTCCCCAATCTTTCTGGTTCAGTGGACTGCCGCCCGCCGCGGGGCGCAGAGGATGGTTTCAAACATGCATGCTGCTTGCACAAATGCAGCTTCATGTACTTGTGCATTTGTGTGCCGCTTGTGTGGCCAGGTCCCCAACACGCCACAGCCCAGCACCAGGCCGCGCCCCAGGGATTGGGAATCCCTGCTCTAATGGAGTTAGTTTAATCGTCTTTCATCCCCACATGCGTTCCTGAAGATCCATGAAGTGCTTAACAATGTACCAGAGTAAAAAGGGAGTAGCTACATGGAAAATACCAAGAACATTGCAAAGGATAAAATATATTTCAGAGTGGAAGGACTAATTACAGTAAAATTACAAACCAATTGCAATGTAACCTTAACCTTAACATTTTTTTCATTACACAACCTTTTCGTTTAAATTTTTCCCATGCCTTACCTTGCTCTTGCTCTCCCTTGAGCATCCAAGTCAATAGTTGGCACTCCGACACGAACAAACCGTGTAAAAAGAGACTGTTCCATGTTTGAGTATTTTTGAAAAGCCATGTTTTTAATGACTGGTGGCAACTGATGATGATCTCCAATCATTATCCACCGCTTTAATCGGCTGAACCCATCCTGTGGATTCTGTGAAATATAAATAAGATTCTAGCATTAGCGTTATTATAGATGATTGATCAAAAACTATGATTGTACTGTAAATGATTGAACTGATTTAGCATCTTAGCTTTGACATCTACACACTAATTACATTAAACAACTACAAAATCAAGAAAAAATGAGTTGCATTAATAGATGTGTTCTTTGTGCAGGCTCTGTCAGCCACTTCTACTGCTGGGGTCAAAGTGAAGAATTCCTCACAATTCTATCTTCAGAAATCTGTCACCTAGGAGCTAAACTGGATTAAGGGCCTAGCCTAGCATTGGCCTATAGCAATAGCACTTAGACTTATATACAGCTTTACAGTGCTTTACAGCCCTCTCTAAGTGGTTTAGAGAGTCAGCAATCTGGGTCCTCATTTTACCAACCTCGGAAGGATGGAAGGCTGAGTCAATCTTGAGCCGGTGAGAATCGAACTGCCGGCAACCGGCAGTCAGCAGAATTAGCCTGCAATACTGCACCCTAACCACTGTACCACCACGGCTCTATCCAAGCTCACCCACCACATATGCATTCCAAAGACACTAGTCTTGTTTCTGGCCCACCACTGGCTGTTTTCCACCTGCAGATTCCCCTATCAGATAGGTGAAACTTGGGCTCCAATGTTAAACATAATATCAAACCCCAGACCTCCGTTCTTTCTCATTAAATTTAACTGGAATATATCAACTTGCAATTACTTTTTTTCTGTGTGAGAGAATAACTTCATCATATTATTTTTTTTGCTGAATTTACAGAATTGTAATCTGTTATGAGTGGGTGACACATGCTTAATTGAAAACAAAATATCTTTCTCTGCTGTAGCCCGTGGATTAAAGAACTAGTTCTTGTGTGTCCCTTCAGATGACTCGAGTTTGTGATTCCTAGTCCTAGGAACATTATCTCCTTTCTTCTGAAAATGACTTAGATAGAAGAGAGATTCTTGTCAAGGGAACTTTGTTTAACCTACGAGTCATCACATTTCTGATATAATATTTAAATGACTTCCTTCTATTGAAACATCAAACCACTGAAATAATAGTTTCTTATTAATTTGTAAAGGTAATACATTGAAGTAATGCTTGAGTGCTTACCTGCAAAAGGAGTGGTATAAAAGTTTCAATTTCCAATATCTGAGCAGCCTCTTCCATTAAGATATTATCATACTGAGAAATGATAAATGAAATATATTAGCCAAAGTCAGAAATAGAAATACTGCAAAGGCAATTGAATTAAGATGATGGTTACTTGTTTATCAAAAGGCAGATAAAACATTGTATAGCCATAATTGTTACAAAATCTCTACAAAATTACACAGGTACAATCATCGTTTGGAAGAGCAAACAAAAATAGGGATAATCTTTAGTATAACTGACTTCTGATAAAAAAAACCTCAAGATAACATATTTAAGGAAGTTTTTATGTACTATGGTATTACCTTAAATCCCAGCTCAACTAAGTCATGGCGTTTCAACGCAGCATGAGTACAAGTCATTGCAATAATCTTCGCTTCCTTCACAAGTAAATACTTTGATCTGTCCAGCCCACTACGGAGCAGTTCAAATGCTCTAAATTCCTACAGAAAGAAAAAAAAATTATACCTAAAATTATATGAAAAAGACCAGAATAGTAATGTCTTCAATAAGCTGTTAAGTTGTCATCAAACAGAACAAATATAATCCAGAGTGCTAGGGCTCTATCTGCATATCCACGCACTACATAGAGCTGTCTTTGGAGGCCATCCAGAAGCTACAATGGAGGCCGAATGCAATGGCACAGGAAGTTACAAGTGCATCACAGTATACCCATGTAACACCATTACACAGGATTCCTATAGACCAGAGTTCTCCAAGCTTTCTGGCTTTCCAGATGAGTGGGAGAGGGAAGAGGGGATAGTTCCGTGTGAGCGGCCAGCAAATGCGCATGTGCACGCAGGTTCATTTGCACAAGCAGCATACATGCGCACCCATCACTTCGTGAAATAGTAATATATATTATATTATATTATATTATATTATA
>QLTV01002259.1:1518851-1535279 GCA_003457575.1 Thermophis baileyi
TCTATCTATCTATCTATCTATCTATCTATCTATCTATCTATCTATCTATCTATCTATCTATCTATCTATCTATCTATCTATATTTAAAAAGCCTCTCCTTACACCTGAATAATACTAAACAACATGTATCCAATCCTAACTTTAAAATTACACAAATTCCAGACTACATTTTATATCAAGCAGCACCTTTATATATTGCAAGGAAATCTCAAACTCATCTCTCTCTAAAGGAGATAGGAGTGGTAAAGCATTTCCTCCGTTACAGTGAGAAGTGCCTCTCCCGTTTCTTCCTGGGTTACCATCCCCAGGACACAATCATAACAAACTGCCTCTGCACATTTACTTGGAACCTAGTTACTCTTCTCCTTTTCTACCTTATATACAGATTTGGGAAGGTGAATCGTATCTAGAATCTTTTTGCACAGCAACAGTTACATGTGTTCACCTTCATTGAGAAAAAAAATTCTTCCATAAGTCTAAATGAAGATTTTCAGTCATCCAAGTAGAGTGGTCTGGAAGTTGAGTCATGGCAACTGGACTTCTTTCCTTGTTGGTTTGAAGCATTTTGCTGCTTATCCAAGTAGCTTCTTCAGTCTTCCAGGGAAGTTTCATTCCTCACCTAATCTGGAGAGGCTTGTTAGATGAGCAGGCAGAGTTGTTGAGATGTAAATGTTCCAACTCCTAAATCCTTTAACCTAGGTAGGTCATTAAGTGTGGCCTTAACCCTTGGATAAGCAACAAAATGTTTCGAACCAACAAGAAAAGAAGTCTAGTTGCCATGACTCAACTTCCAGACAAGGGTAAAAAAAACAGTACACTGCCTAAAAATTAGTATTAAGCAAGCATGCATATCCATTTAAAAAGAATCTTTACCCCACTCAAAGTACTTTAAATTTGGGAGATGGTGGGGATGTTGTAGGTAGGTTTTTGTCTTTTACATGGGTTGAAAATTTAGTGTTTTTAGTTTACTATGTTCATTACCTTTATCAAAGGTGTGTGGGGGGAGTATTCACTGCTCAATAACATCTAATTTGAAGGACCTTATATAAATCCATTATAACACTGTAGTATAGTTACTTTTTTCTAACTAAGAATGAATGTCAGAGTATTATCCTTTTTTGTTAATCTTACCTCAAGTTGAGTAAATATTTTCTTAATATGTCTAAAACATCCTTCAGCAATTTCCATATCTTCAATGTAAGATCTGCCTTTGAAAATTGGCTGAGAGGCATTTGCAAAATATTGATGAAAAGGAAAAAAGTTGCAGATATCAGCAACTTCAGAAGGCTTGCTGCCTTTAACTTTCACTTTGCTCATATACTCTTCCCAGCGAGACATTACCTAATTTAAAAAGAAAGATACACTAATACAGCCAGAGTCAAAAGAGGCTTGTACATAATTATGGAAATGCACTATGACTTTTGCACATTGCTCCCATTACAAAAGCATCTTTCCCCACCAAACCTCCTTGACTATTGTGACTCAATATACATGAAGAAAAGAGCCAGTACAGTGTAGTGTTTAAGGCCTTGGTAAAGCCACACTTGGAATACTGCATCCAGTTTTGGTCGCCATGATGTAAAACAGATGTTGAGACTCTAGAAAGAGTGCAGAGAAGAGCAACGAAGATGATTAGGGGACTGGAGGCTAAAACATATGAAGAACGGTTGCAGGAACTGGGTATGTCTAGTCTGATGAAAAGAAGGACTAGGGGTGACGTGATAGCAGTGTTCCAATATCTCAGGGGCTGCCACAAAGAAGAGGGAGTCAAGCTATTCTCCAAAGCACCTGAGGGTAGGACAAGAAGCAATGGGTGGAAACTAATCAAGGAGAGAAGCAACTTAGAACCAAGGAGAAATTTCCTGACAGAACAATTAATCAGTGGAACAACTTGCCTCCAGAAATTGTAAATGCTCCAACACTGGAAGTTTTTAAGAAGAGATTAGATAACCATTTGTCTGAAGTGATGTAGGGTTTCCTGCCTAAGCAGGGGGTTGGACTAGAAGACCTCTAAGGTCCCTTCCAACTCTGTTATTCTATATCTGATTCTATATCTAAGGCTAAAACCAGGAGGATGTGAGTTCTAGTCCCACTTTCGGCCCAAAGCCAGCTGGGTAACCTTGAGCCAGTCACTCTCTCTCATTCCTAGGAAGCAGAAAAAGGCAAACCACTTCTGAAAAACCTTGGAAAGAAAGTGACTGACCAGGAAGTTGCCAGGAGTAAAAAAAACTGATTTGAAGAGACTAAAAAAAGACCCCCTCTCCATGAAGGAACACTATTGAAAAAGGAGTTTGAAAACGTGGAAACATTACCCTTTTGTATGTGGGGTTTTTTTAAATAACTCTATTCAACTTTTAATTGGAATTTGGGCAAAAACTAAAAGGACAATACTTTATTTCCTTTCAGAATGTATATCATAATGATCGAAGTGGATTAATACATTCAAATATATACTATGACAAAACCACTGTCCTTTTTAATTATGCTTCCTAATGGATATAAGCTAACAGCAACAAAAACAAATAAAAGCATAATTACAGCATTAATTGCCACTTATGTTTTAAAACAAAACACGACCAAAGTTTCAGTCAAAATTCTAAAAGGTTTTAGCCAATTTCTAGCTATGCTTGTATTTGTAATATCGTCATTTAAGGACATTTAAAACATGAGCATCTTATATTCAAATGTGCCTCCGACTATTCAAAACCATGCCATTGCCAAGGCTTACATATTGTTTCACTTGAGGCAATGAATGGACTATAGGACATGGTTGAGCAGCCTTCAGAGTCTGGATACTATGATGACAGCACTGTCAATCTCTATCACTTCAGACTGTAAGTCTGGTCTATTGCGTTCTTACTTGATATAAAAAGAAATGACCAGCTGTTTCACAAGTATAGGACACATCTCCTGGGACACCCAAACTCTCTTGTAATCGCCCAACCTCTCGCAGAAGTTCCAGTCTCCGAGACAGAACATAGTTTACTCTTCCATACCTGCAGATCAGATTAACATAAGGAAGAATAAGATCTATGACTGAACTGAAAACTCCTTTTCTTCCACGTTTTATTTAATTTCAAGTCAAGCAGCCTTTAATATATTCCCCTCATTACTGTGGTAATGTATATATATACCATATATATACATTATCATATAATGAGGCATATACTGTATACACACACACACACTCACACGTATACACACACACAGAGATATATACATATATGCCTCATTATTATATGATAAACATTTATAGCGTGTAGGTTGAAATATCCAGAAGTAGTGTAAAATGTTCTTTACGTGTCCAGAAATAAAATTTGCCTAGGAGAGAAAACCACACCATAAATATAAACAAGTCTTCCTGATCAATCTCTTGCTTTAGGGCAATGAATTAAAAAAAAAGCATAAAACTTTTTTTGGGGGGGGGGAGATAGATTGTGCAGCTTCATTTTTTTTTTTTTTGCTATTGACTCACCTGCTAAAATCTTTCTCAGTTTCCAATTCTTCCTCTCCATGACCAAGACGCAAGAGGTGACGCTCATCGACATCTAGAGCCATAATTTTCTCAAACAGTTGATTCAAAGCCTAGAGGTTAACGAGGAATCAAAAGAGTAGAAAATTAGATGCTAATGAAGGGAAATTTGATAAACTGGAATAATTGTTTCTCTTTTGAGAAGAATTAAACTGAAAACAAAGATGAAGAGAATATTTACATTAGGTACCAACTTACTATATGCAAGGCCTGATTTGTGCTTTGAAACAAACCCACACTTTAGAGAAGGGGTGTCAAACTGGCGGCCCGTGGGCCAGATGCATCACGCACAGCCCACGCCACCTCCGCGAAAAAATGTCGCAATATGTCACATGATGCCGCATGTTTGACACCCGTGCTTTAGAGAGACATTTCTTTAATTTGGTTCTTTTATGCATGTATATATGTACATATGCATTTTTATTTTGCTTTTATTATTTGTATAAAAAACTCAAGGCAGCGAACATCCCTAATACTCCTTCCTCTTCCTCTTTTCCCCAAAACTAAGAGAATGACTGGCCCAAAGTCATGCAGCCAGCTTTCATGCTTAAGGATGGACTAATAATCTTACCATATCATATCTTAGTAATCGTATCATTGTATTATCTTAGTAATAGCTTAGTAATCATATCATGTTGTCCTAATAGGTATGTTGGGTATGGATAATTGCTCTCTCTCTCTGTCTGTCCTTCTCTGTTAGTTTCAATAGAACAATCTTCCATGTATTTGTCTAATTCCCACATTAAATCTTAATCAGATTACATCTAATTAAATCAGCAACTAATTTAAGTTAATTATACTTGAATGAAGAACATAAAAACACTCTTGATCTGGTTTGCCAGTTCTATTGCTTTGTATACAAATCCTAATCCAACTAGAGCAGGGCCCCCCATTTTCCAGTCTGTGGACCAGCACCAGGTTGCGGCATGTCAGCAACTGGGCCGCACAAACAAGCAAAGCCTTAACCGCGGATGCAGGCAGCACATAAAACCACACCCCGTCCGGTCCGCGGAAAAACCTTTCTCCACAGAACTGGTCCCTGCTGCCCAAAAGATTGGGGGCCAGTGAACTAGAGGCAAACTCAGATACCAAGAGCCTCTCTGCAAACAATCCATAATTAATGGACACCACCATTGAAAAAGTTTTCTCAGAAGTCCTTAAATACATTTTAGTTTTGCACAGTAAGACTTACATAGCTACTACTTTATTCTGTGAAGGATTGACATAAATGACAGTAAGGTCTGAGTAAGATTATATGGAAGAAATGTTCCTTCAGAAACTTGATCTCAAACCATTTTCAGTTCTAAAGATTAATTCCTGTGCTCTGAATGGATTTATTTTTTCTATTTATGGTGTATATCACTATACATCACTATATCACTGATCCCCAGAAATGTCACCACTATAAATATGTCTTCTCCTGACCTCGTGATGAATCTCAACTGTGGTTCAATTAGTGTCAATACCTGCTCAAACACATCCAAATGGATAGTTTCCCAGATCAAATTAATACATCAGTGAAAAAGATTATTTCCTTTCTAACTGGGCCACTTGTAAGGTAATTTGCAAATGATGCATTTCTTTTTGAAATTAAAACAAAGGCAATTCAAAAGCAATAAAGGAACATATGGTGTGTTTACCTGATTGGAATGTGTAACAATCAAAGTTCTCTGCTCAGGAAAGTTGTGATAGAGGTTAGATATTATCTGCACTGCCACATCAGTTTTACCTGTACCAGGTGGCCCTACTACCTGCAGGGTAAAAATACATAATGTATTTGGCATTTTACTCACTCGAGGAAGAGCTGTTCAAAAAGTAAAAAAATTCAGAACAATCAGAAAAATAAAAGTCTTTTTAAAAATGAAGCTATCACAAGAACAAACATTATTTAGGAGGGAATAAAATGTACATTTCGATTGGGAAGTGAAAGCATAAGGAACAAAATACCAGGAAGCTCTAGAGTCTAGATCTTGAACATGGTTCTGAACCAGAGTTTATTGGTTCTTTTATGATTTTCAGCTGGAAAATCAACTGAAACTCCAATTAAAGAAAGTCCATTTTAGTAAGCTTGCACAGTAATAACTATTATTAGAAAACATCTAAAATTCAATTCTTTTCCTTTTTAAATTTCTAGCAAAAAATATGAAATTTTTTGCTAATGACCATACTGAATATTAGGAACCATTTAGTTTTACAAGTTTAGTAGAAAAATGCAAAATTCTTCTTCACTAGTTATTAATAAAGTATATTATTTGTTATTACCATTGTCAAACCAGGTTGCATTCCTGCCCGGATCGCTTCAATCTGGGTATGAGTAAATTGTATGGTATTGCTGCAAATTGAATAAAAATTAAATCAGTTAATCCAGGGCATGGCATACTAGTTCCAATTTAATTTATTTGATGCTTTTATGCTTATTTCTAACATAGTTATCCATCCTTTTAAACCATAAAAACTTGGTTACTGTATTTGTTCTTTAAAGGAATCTACATATAGCAACAGAAAAGAATTCCTATTTTAAAAATCTATATAATATTACTTCAAGTCATTATACTACCTTTCCAAAATGAAACTACAGGTCCCCATATGTAATTAGAGTACTGCAAGCCCACTGACTTAAAGCAATAATTTAATCTAGAAATATTTTAGTACAAACCTTAAACAGGTGATTTAGTGCTAAATAAAACTACCAATAAAACTACTCACTAAAGTATCTACAGCAGTAAACAATATAATACTATCACAAATATTAAAGTTGTACAAAGCATTAAAGACGTGCTCACAATGTATTACCAAGAAACTCCCCCCCCCAATTCATTAAAGCAGCTGCATCTTTTGCAAGGCTCAAGTGGCTGCTTTGAAAGCTGACTCCAACTGCTCATGTATGCACAGAAAACACTTTGTCAGCAAAACAAAGTGACTGCATCGGCAAATTTACTGCAATTAAATAATGACATCATTCTCAAATCATATTATGCGGGTAACTCCAGATCATGTAAACATGAGTTTTTAAATTGTTTACAGAGAGAGAATTACTCTAACAAACATGCCCTTAATATCGGGATTTGTTTGAGTTAACCATATCACATATGTACTTCCACAAAAAGCTACCACAATATTACCGCTTAGGTTGATTGTATGGGTAAGGACCTCTGTTAGGGATGACATGTGGCTCAACAACTAGTGTTTTAGAACTTTCGGTATTTTCTTCATCGCACTCTTTCCGTTTCTTTCCTGCTTCACTTCTGACTGGAAATGTTATCCTATTGGAAAAAAATCACAGTCCTTCAGATTTAAATGCTACTTGATTGTTAAAAGACCATTTTAGGCACGGAATAGCCTTCCTGAATGATCAGAACCATCAAATTTGTAGGAAAAATTCAAAAGACAATATGATACAGAAAAACTGAGTTTTGGAATGACTGGAGATCAAGAGTACAATTTTTAAAATAAATGTTCTAAGAAAACAAACCTGAATCAAGGAACAGTTCTATATACAAGACAAGAATTGGTGTCATTCAGTGACAACACAAAATAAACAATTTTTTTAGGGGAGACAAAAACAGGGAAAGCAATTAAAAGCTGAGACCATACTAATAAAGTAGAAATTAAGGGAAATTTAAAATTTGCTTTATAATCATAGAAGAAAGCCTGCATTATTGAGCTGTTGAATTACAATGGCACAAAAGATACTGTTTGGAATGCCCAGAGGCAAAAATTTCCTCATGCAGTTGGATGGCCATTGAGAACAGACTTCTGGATGACATGAGCCAGGGGACTGATCCAACAGGGCACTGCTTATGTTCTAATAAACTTGTTCTGTGATTACAGAAATATATTTTCCAAGAATATAATACATGCATATTTCATCAATAAGTAAAATTAACAGTGACATTATTTTAATGAAAGATATGCTTATTAAAAAGGACTTTCACATTTGTATAAAGAAGAACGTCTCACCTGAATGGAGGAATTTGCAATGCTTGATCTTCCACTGCTACTTTAATGTTATATCCAGGAAAGCTAGCTTTTAAGTGATCAATGGAAAGGAAGGTATCATTAAAATCCAAGCAGGCAATCTGATTTGGCATTTTTGAATAGTGAGCACTGCCAGGATCACCATAACCAAGGATAATGTCATGCAGCCAATTAGGAACGACACACTCTGTGTTCATCAGATTTCTTATAGTCTCCAGAACAGCCTGTAATAATTTATAAAATTCATGATAATAACATCATTCATCACTCATATTTAACTGCACATAACTTATTCTTGTGCTGTTAATACTTTTAAATTTACAGACATTTCTGCTCCAAGAACCATATAGAAAAGGGTTGAGGAAGCAGAAGGAATGAAATAAAATGAATAGTTTTAAGTTCATCATTTGAAGGACCACTAGGACATACTGTAATCTAGTGCCTGGATTCAGTAAAGGACTGGATGAGGGCCAATACAATGAATCAATATTAAATCCTGGCAGGATGAAGACTGTGCTTTCACAGATGTCATATTTCTTTATGCTAGCAGTCAACATAAGACTTTTACCAATTTTTCCTTGCAAGCTCAGCAAAGGAATCATGGTTCTGCTATCCATTTGATAAATTATTCAACATTTGTCATTAGTGAGAGCAATTTATCTTATTTTCTCTCATGTGAGTTAGGACTCGTACAGCAACTAAAAGATGATAATCCTCTAGGATGCAGCTATCCTATAAGGAGGCTGAACCTAATCAATTGGTTTAATTTTAAACCTGAAAAAGTGAAATTAAAGACACTGTCAAGCCCTTTTGGCATTATCTTGATGTCTGACTGTAACTAAATTGCAAATAGTCTTTCAGAACTTCAAAGGAAAACAATCTACAATAAAAGTCTGAATAATCGTTTTTTTGCCTTTGAGGCACTTTAAAGCCATTTCACTTAGAAAAAGCAAATGCCATTTTAACATATCTATTGCAATACAAGCAATAGAAACAGATGGTTCTGTGGGATATGTTTGATTATTTGTCTTGGAATTTCACCATCACTAAACAATGCTTACTTAGCATTCATTATTCTTCCATCGCATTAGCAATGAGATTTAACTGGAAGCAAACATTTAAGTCTGTCTTATGTTTTTACCACGGCTGGTAGCACAGATTGGATAGAGACAACTGCGGTGCAAGGAAAGAAATGAAGACTCCTTTTAAAAATTTGTGCTTAAACAAATGTTCTGGAGGGTAAAACACAAACTACTTGGGAAAAGAAAACATATTACAACTTACTTTAAAATTGTTTTCTTTGGGTTTTCTTCTCATTATTATATTAAATGTTTCATATACATCTTCTGTTCCACTTTGGATGGTACTGGCCATGTCTTGTTGATATTGATTAGGATCCAAGAAAATTCTAAATGTTCTTGAGTCACCTTTAAGTCTTGGTTTGGGTTCCGGCCCTGCTTACAATGAAAGACAAAATTGATCAGATAAAAATTAAAAAAGAAAAATCATAAAAAAAGTCTTTTAGAGATCGGTTCAGGCTGTAACCGGTCCTTTCCAACTTATTCCACTTTTTACTGTTTCTTTCCCACACAGCCTGCTCGCTCCAATATTGCATAAAATTGTTTGTTTTTCTTTATCACAACCAATGATCAACCTTCTGAAAGGAATAGCATTTTTACATACTATTTTGAAACCACAATGGAATCCAAAGAGTGCACCCCATTTCAATGTTGGATCACCGCCTTATTGGCATGACCTCTGGCAAAAGTGTATTTGCTAAAATGTATCAAGTTAAAATGCATTGTTCTGACCTCAGAAATGTTATGCTGTTGTTCCAATCACTCCAGAAAGGTTTTAAATCTAAACTGCTCCAGTTTGATTTAAACAGTATTGCACATCCCACATCTTTACATTAGATATACCACATTATCGTTGTTTGGTTGGGTTTAGATAATGAATCTGAAATGTTAGCTTCAGAGTCTCAACATCACCAATGTTGAGAATATAATGGACAATATATCCTCAAATGATAAGCTGATACTTCGTTCACAGCGTTATTTGCTCCTCCCTACACTCCCCTACACTAGGAAAATGTATTTCGAGAGCATAAGTAATTTTTTTCTTTTTCCAAGTATAAAAACAACCAATTCAAAACTTAATCTATGACAACAGCAACACAAAGAAAAGAAAAGAAAAGAAAAGAAAAGAAAGCCAGGGCTGACAAAATCAATCATCTCAGCTTTGTCCCTTCAGAATGAGTACTTCTTTAACGTTTTTGGAAGTTCTCATTAAGGGCTGTGACTGCTGCTATTGAAAAAGTAACACATATGAAAAGGCATCATTCTGATTCCACTTTATACCCTCTCACATGGTTAGGGATGAAATTTTACAACAATAACAATTTCAACGACAATTTTATTATCATACCTTCTTCAATGACACGTCCCTTATCATCCAGCATACCCTGGATTTCACACCCCCTGACATAAACAAGGCCAGTTTGTTCCACAAATGGCTGCCTTCTATCAAACTTGGTACCATAGGGCTGAGTGGGTCGGACGGTAATTAGAAAGCAGACATCATGTTTGCGCAAACCTAAATGTAATGAGAGGAAAAAAAAACAAATTCATTTTTTATACTTTTAAATATAAATTTAAATATAAATAAATGTGGTTTAAGAGAATGCAATTTAAGTTCATGGAAACAAAGTCAAATAGTTTTGAAATAACACTGATGTACCTATTCAATAAAATGTTATTTTTGTCATTGGACTTTCAGCAAGGTGCTTTTATTTATACCAGCAGTTCTCAACCTGTGGGTCGCGACCCCTTTGGGGGTCGAACGACCATTTCACAGGGGTTGCCTAAGCGCATGCTAGCCCGCCATCTTGGTAACTGGCAACGCACGTGCGGGGAGGAGGTCAAGGCATTAAGAAGGTTGAGAACCACTGATTTATACTGATCTATAGACTTGTTCCCAACCAAAAGGTCTGTCAGAAATGTGCAGTTTTACAAAGGAATCCATGAGTTATATTTACTGTTCTCAGACAACAAATTGGGAGAGTTTCCTTTCTCCTCCCCTCTCCATTGATCTTCTGCTACAGATGTTCATATCTTGATATTAAATTTCCTCCTCAAAGTATGTAATGATCTGCCTCACAACACTCAAAGGAGTTTTTACTCAAGGATTCCAGAGCAGGCTGTTATGTGCTAAAATCAGTGTAA
This sequence comes from Thermophis baileyi, assembly GCA_003457575.1. Lineage (NCBI taxonomy): Eukaryota > Metazoa > Chordata > Lepidosauria > Squamata > Dipsadidae > Thermophis > Thermophis baileyi. Next base: position 1,529,586 of record QLTV01002259.1, read on the forward strand.
ATATTTAAATAGCAATATACGCTGATTTTAACTTTGCTGTAATTTATCATCCCCAACATTGTAGTGCTGTTTTCATTTTTGTTGCTCTTTTGAATTCTTAAAGAAAAACCAGAGAAAAGTAATTAAATATTTACCTGCTATAAGCATGAAAAATATATTACATATATTACAATTACACTAAATTTGTTCTGTGGTAGCAAGGGATCTATATAGATTCACAAAAAGCTGGATTAAGAACATAATTTGGATTTTAACAGGGATCCCCCTCCAAAATATATGTATATCTATCTAATATGGAGCTTGTTAACATGTGTGATACACACACACACACACATCCTTGTGATTGATATCAATCAATCAATCAATCAATCAATCACAAGGAAGCACAGCTTGCAAGTTCTTCTAATATAGAGAAGCAGAGTTATCTCAATGTTCCTTGCCTTTTCTTTATACAAATTATGTTATTTCCACATACCTTAGTTAGTTCAGCAAGATTAGAACTTTTATTAATGCCCCTAAACTGCCCAGTTGATTTTGGATATCTCTGTGGCCATCTAGTAAATGATTTTAAAATATACGTTCACATTATTTTTCTATTTAATTAATTTGCCTTTTTGGTAAATGGATAATTAATACTGTGTATTCAACCATGATAGCTGAGGTGAAAATCCCAAATTATATGCAGATTATCAGTCCTGTCCCTGTTATTCTTGAATATTCTAGTTCTGCCTTCTTTACATCCTGAGGGCTTCCCTTGCTATCCTGTTAAAACAGGATTCTGGATTGTGAGAAAACATATTAAGCTGATCTTCCCATTCAATACAATAAAGTAGGAACATATGTAGTAAGTGGAGACAGGCATAAGCTTTTCTCTGACTTAGAGAAATAACATCTATCTATATAGCACTACCCTGTCAATAATTCAAATGTTAGCCTTGGGAAGATGGATATTGATCCTTGATTCTTTATAAAGAATTATAAATCTAGAAATTAGGTATGCTTTACAAAAATTTTAATTATTTTGTAATGTTTATATGGTTTGCCATCTAATATATGCTAACAGAAAGAGTTAAAAATAATTATCTATTCGTGACTTTGAAGATTACAGTTCTCTATTCAAACTGAAGAACAATATACAGAGCAGACATAACATTTGACGATTTGTACCATTTACGTTTTACTGAATACACTATAATTTTTTTTTACAAGTTTAACATTCATTTGAAATGAATTAATGACCTCTTAATGATTTGATATACCAACACACTGAAACATACCTTCCCATTCATCTTTGATGTTGTCTCTAATGTTCAAGTTAATTGTAACATCTGCACGGACTCTCATTGGCCAATTTTCTCCTATGTTTGGCTTTGCCACCTCTATGATGGTGAAAGAGACAATGGGCTGTGCCATTCGAGCCCATCCACCAAAGACAATGCCACCATATTCTGATTGCCTAATAACCAAGATCAGAAATAAGAAGCTGTAAACCTTTAGACACAAAAAAACCCTCATTACAAACTTTTTTCCAAGGACTGAAATTCCTTAAAAACATCTCTAGAAACAAAGCATAAGAAATAACCCATGGCCTTCAAAGCATGTTTTCATCTAAAAAGCGCCATAATTAATCTAGCCAGTTGAGTAATTATACCCTTTCCCATAATCTGGTCCTGTAAAATTCGCTTTCTAGGTGAACATGAGAATAAAACAGTTAGAATGAAATCCATTCAACATTCTTCTAATTTAGTTAATTTCCCATAGCTAAAAAAAAAAAAAGGAATGACAAAACAAAAAGCATCATAGGCATAGAAAATCCTTTTTAATACAGGTAGTCCTTGACTTATGACCACAAAAATTTCTGTCGCTAAGCGAGACATTTGTTAAGTGATCTTGCCCCATTTGATGACCTTTCTTGCCACAGCTGTTAAATGAATCACTGCAGTTGTTAAGTTGTTATACAGTTGTTCAATGAATCTGGCTTCCCCATTGACTTTGCTTATCAGAAGGTTGCAAAAGTTGATCACATGATCCTGGGACACTGCAACCATCATAAACACGAACCAGTTGCCAAGTGCCCAAATTGTGATCACGTGACCACGGGGATGCTGCAACAATTGTAAGTGTGAAAAACAGTCATAAGTCTCTTTTTTTTCAATGCCGCTGTAACTTTGAACAGTCACGAAACGAACTGTTGTAAGTCGAGGACTACCTGTACATATCTTTAATGTAATCACTGTGTATGTTACCATGGTTTCATCCTACTGACACTATCTTCAATGTCTTGTCTGATTTCATAAGTAGACTCCAGACGAAAGAGGTTGAAATTTCTCAGGAGGTAATCATGAAGAGTTAGAAACTGTAAATTCAATTTTGGGAGAGCAAGACAGCCTGGAAGAAAAAATGGATGGGAGAAGAATTTATCTCTAGTTTCTTCTGGGAATTAATTTTTTGTATTAAATACTGCAGCTGCAAATCTATGCTATTTACCAGCAAGCAAGTCTCACTGAATTCAAAGGAACAATTTCTTTAGAGTAGAAATACAGAGAATTACAAATCCAAGGCAGAGATCTAAACTTATTTTGTCACATATAAAAACATATATATTGTTCATAAAAAGGGCTCTGGTCGAATAAACACTCTTGCTGAAAGAAGTGGAACAGATTACATGCACTGATTTCCTCTTTCAATGCAATCTGTGTTTGAGTCAGGAGACTAAAGATATAACCCCTACAAAAGATATATATTTGTACTCCTGAATGGACCCAGCTGAGATGTACTCAGTTAGTCTACTCTAAGCCCATATTCAAATATGGATTTGTAGATATATTTTAATATTACACATACCCTCAATGTCAGTTTTAAATTAAAAGGTTAAAGATGTATGGATTGGGTTTGTACCCCAAGGACCCAGTGTCCATTTATTGGATGAGGAATATACTGTCCACAAAGGGAAATGTACTCATTCATGTTTTAGGGTACCTAAATCTACTTCACAGAGCATATATTGAAGAGGAGCACTGTATAATTGTCCGCCAGCACATGGATAAAGGCCTGGATGACACAGCCAAACTCTTAGATTCCCTTCTTCTCTAATTATTATCTCTTAGAACTGTACAATATATTCCATTTCCAGTATTTCAGTTATTGAAATGGGATGGTTCCATTCTGTAATGTTCCAACCTGGAATAGGCTTATCTGAGGTAGAACTATTTCTAGAACACTTAAAAGAACACGGTCTGAGGAAAAGCAGTTTCAGCCCTGGACCATTCAGACTGACAATTCTGAGTGACATAAGATTTTGCACCCACTATGTGCCTTTAGGGACATAGGTTTTCAATGATTATGTAAAAAGTCTCTTCTAGTTGCAATGTTTAGTAAATGCATTGCCCTTGGAAATTCCTGTTTTTCATTGTAACATCATAAAGGAAGCTCATGACTGCAGCAATAAACTATTCCTTCGTATTTTTAGAGAGCCATGCTTTCCTTCCCAAGAGGCCTTTAGCACAAATCCTAAGTCTTCATAGGCTAATAAAACTTAGTGAACTCTTCAGTAATCTTTGTGTTACAGAAAAATACAGGAAAGTAAATATTTTTCACTAGCTTACTCTACCTTTTCATCCAACTTCTTTGTTAACTGTCTTTCTTATATATATTTTTTTCTAGAACATAGACCTAATAAGAAAAAATGAGGCAACATCTTTCTATCTCAACAAATCAGGGAAGACAGCTATCCAAAGGAAATAGGATGAACACTTTCCACGAAGAGATTCACTTAATTTTTAAACTCATTTTCATAAAATACCTTCTTGTATTCAGAAATCTAAATCTATTTCAGCAAGTTTTACCTTCTCCGGAATAGTATTCAGTTGGAACAATATTTTCATCCCAAATAATCTTCTCAGTGGGATACAGAGGCATCTGATTAAGCTGCTGAATTTGAGAAATTCTACGTTCATGTCGAGAGACCTAGAAAACAAAAACATCTTTATGAGTACTTGCTTGCAAATAAAATGTTCAGGTGCTGGAATTAACTTGAAAGCACCAAACAATTTGGTCTCTTTCTAGCCTATCAAAAACTTATCCAAATGTTAAGTTCTGTAGAAAAAGTCCTTCTAAAGATGTTCCTACTTTCAGAAGATTCTGACATGTTGGCTATGTTACTCCCAAGCAAGGGGATAATTTTTTTACCATTGTTTAAAAGAAAAAAATCTATAACAATCCATTTGTTTTGTCAGGCTTTTAGTTAATTTACACGTTTTTGTAGATATGATGTGTGTGTGTTTCTCCTTTATAAGCTGTCTTGAATATTTGTTTGAGTAGACAGGTTTAAAAAAATTGTATCAATAACCGGATGCACAATGCATTGATAACTACATCAAATATAGACATAAGGTTTACAATATACTTCATTGGAAATAACTATCTCCAAAATTACTAGTAATCATTTTGACTGAATTTATTATAAGGAAAAGGTAAAGAATTGGGTTCTTTTAAAAATGTATTTCTCAACAGTTCATTCAAAGAAGCTAAATAATAACAGCACTGAATAGGAGGCCCAGGTTGGTTACAGAATACATGGCAAATGTCCACTGACACATTAGCAACATTGTAAAGAGATTTGGCTGACACCAAATACAAGAAATTGTTTGGAGTGACAATGTCACACAATATTTAGCATGACTTCCATGCAATACAAAATGTGAACATAACTATAGCATGCTGGCAACTTGTCTACATACCAGTTTATGTACCTTGAAAAATGTAAGAAGAGCATTATCAAACTACTATCTGTGCAAACATTGTTTTCAAAATATTAACCAGTAGTTTTCTCACAGGACATATTGCCTTTGAAAATGCACATAACCAACAATTAAAAGCTGCCCAAATTGATAGCTATATCCTGTCAATATGATTTTCATATTTGAATTGCGCTGGATGAATTATTTCTTTCACTTGAAACATACACTGATGAAATAGAATTCTATTGCTTTTTCATTTTTCAAATAATCTTGACAATTCTTTGTGATAGTGAGATTTTAAATTAAGTTTTTTTATTTTGTTCTAATAAGTGTGTTTATTAAACATGGCATTTTTATAGATGCCACAACTTTTTGGACTGTTCCTTTGTACCACAATTTATTTACACTGTCTGCTCATCACCAATTCAGATTCTGAATGACCATCTGAAGTAACCCAAAGAGCTATAGGTAGACGAGGACATATACTATCACTTGCCAGCCTCTCATGAAATGACATGCTCTTCAAAACCAAGACAAACAAACCTTAAAGAATTGATTTAAGCAAGAATAACTTAAACTTACCAATAGCTCACAAATTAAAACAAGATTCAAAAAAGATCGAGAACAATATGGCATTCATGTGAAACAATTGGAGCTGGATAAAATTTTATTAGGAACGGGGGGGGGGGGAATGATTAAAAAACTTTATAACTTTTTACTAAGATAAAAAATGGGGGAAGAGGAGAGATGTGAAGGCCCGGAAAAAAACCGGAAAAATTTCGGGAAAAAAATGGTTTCTTTCTGTTTTTTTCCTGAAGGCTTTTTTGTTTTTTTCCAAAAAATTGGAAAAATTGAAAAAAGAAAAAAAAACATTGTGGAATATTTTATTTTAACATGATGAATAAAATATTTTTAGAGAGGGTTTTCAAATGTTTTACAAAACTAATATAAAAAG
>QLTV01002259.1:1545202-1562229 GCA_003457575.1 Thermophis baileyi
TAAGGCTTATAAGGGAAGCTTCCTGCAGCCCCGGAGTGCGACAAACAGCCCAACGGGCAAACCGGAAGTGCGTTTTTCCGAACTTCCGGTTTGCCCGTTGGGCCGTTTTTCACCGTCCCAGGCTTCAGTGAGGCCTTTGCGCATTCGCGGGGGGGGGTGCATGCGCAGGGGGCAGCGTGGGGGGGTTGTGCGCATGCGTGGGGGAGGGAATGGGTGTGGGCACGCGCGCGCGCTAGCGCGCGTACACACACCCCCTTTTGGCACGCGGACCAAAAAAGGTTCGCCATCACTGGCCTAGATGATATTGTAAAAGAACTAGCATTTGTCTTATAATTGTTTTACCTCTAAATCTATCATGAATTCAATAAACCTTTCACAATAGCGCACTTTATCCATACAGAGGGCATCTAGAAGAAAACACAGACAATTATACATTATCTCAAGGACCTTGATGGGATTGTGGTTAGAATGCAGCATTGCAGGCAAACTCTGTCCACAGTTCAATCCTGACAGGGCTCAAGATTGACTCAGCATTCCATCCTTCTGAGGTCAGTAAAATGAGGATCCAGATTGTTGGGGGCAAGATGCTTACATTGTAAAACTCCCAGAGAACGCTGTAAAGCACTATGGGTCTAAATGCTATTGCTATCTCCTTACTTTATGCAGATAGCAACCTTACATGTAAAAATCCAGAGGCTTTCAGTCAAGTTGGCTGAAAATTATGAAAGTCGTTGTCCCAAAAGACCTGGAGAGCACTAGCTTGGGAGTAGAGCTAAAATTTCATCCAGAGAACTCTGACATTGTAGCAATGCCAAGTAGAAAAGTAGAAGGTAAGAGTGCACTGAATAAAGACCTCCCAATAATCTTGCCCCCCTCCCTCCATTTGAGAGAGCAGCTACAAGAATTAGGGAAAGAGGAGCTCAGGACAAACAAATAAACATTAAAGCTTAGAATTTTTTTCTATTTGGGATTCTTTCTCCACTGCGGAAGAATACATGGGCAAGAATGATTTTAGAAGAATGTTTCTTTAAATCTTATGCCTTAACCCATTAAGCCACACATTAAAGAAGGGAAGGGAGTACTTGCCCATATCAACTACTTACCTGAAATGGATATTGACTTTAATACAGAGATAAATTTCTGGATAAGCTGTGAAAGGAATGTCCTTTCCTGATATGTTCTGCAATATACACACAAAAGAAAAGCCAGTGGAACTCTGCATAAGCAGCCATTTGAAATTGGCATGGCCCCTATCTCATCAATGGCTTTGACTAAAAGTTGTTTATGGCAAGTCAAATAATAAAGGAGAATATCTGTAGGTCATGTTGAACTGTGGGGTCCTTGATGCTCTCTGAGTTTGGTTGTTTTCTTGCAGACCTCTCCTTACCCAAACTAGCTAATATCATCAGTGCTAGAAGCAATACACTGATGATGTTACCTAGTTTGGATAATGAATAATAATGTGGCTAATAATAATGATCTTCCTACCCTCCAGCCACAGCATGATCCCCAGAACTTGAATGTTTACCTTTTGAAACATTCTAAAATATTTTTATTTTTTCTAAACTAAACAGACTAAATGCATCAAGGAATTTTTTTCATTAGTAAACTCCGGTACATTATAAATTGTCCATAATGTAATATATTCAACAGTACCCTAACACCCCTGAGTTATACAAGACATGCATATGGACAGCTGCGTCATGTTTCAACATAAAAAAGCTATAAAATTTCAGGTTCATCTCAAGGAAAATGTTTTCTCAAATTTTATTTTTCATTTTGAAGGGAATGGCAAGAGAGAAAAATTTCAGTGTCTATTCTTCTCACTTTTTCAAAAGAAGTTCCAAATCATTACATATTTCTATGTACTTCCTGAATAACTACTTAGGGAAAAATATTTTGCTAAATGGATACACCACAGATTATTGGGAGTTTGGTATAAGATGGGTGGGGGAGAGAGAGGGGTAGGAGGGAAGGAGGGGGCGAGGGGGCAGACAGATAAATTGCAAATTGGCTTTGCCGCAAGAAGCTAGGCCATGGAACGTACTGTATGCTTTTGCCTTCTAATCCTAGCTAGAGGTGGTATTATAGCCTGCCCAATTCCCAACTTAAAAATACCTTAAAAATGAGTTTCAGCTAAGCTCAAGAACTACTATTAAACAACAGTGGTAGGGTTATTGTTAAACTTACTGTAATCGTGTCTTTTCATCCATTTTCTCATCATTCTTCTCGATCAAATTCCAAAATTTTTTAAGTTTTGGTGTCTTTTTCAATTCAAGTTGTAGACGTGCCTAGAATTGAGGGATTTATTTAATTTTTCAGAATATCAGTACTGCAGCATTTACATTTACCTATTATGCTCCTATTTTCATTTAAAAATAAATATGGTAAAGGGACTTGCTTGCCCACAAAAATACAAGATAAACCAACATTATGGCTTCCAGTTTCACACAAAGTGTGAACAAACCTAAATCATGGTTATAGCAATTAATAGCAATTAGACTTATATACCGCTTTACAGTGCTTTACAGCCCTCTCTAAGCGGTTTACAGAGTGAGCATATTGTCCCCAACAATCTGGGTCCTCATTTTACCGACCTCGGAAGGATGGAAGGCTGAGTCAACCTTGAGCCGGTGGGACTTGAACTGGCAAACTGCTGGCAATCAGCAGTCAGCAGAAGTAGCCTGCAGTACTGCATTCTAACCACTGCGCCACCATGGCTCATGGTTACATACAGTATGTTGATACAGCCAATGAAATTTAGCTGTGTTTGTCTTCCTCAGCAGACATGAGTGGGGAGGTGGGATAAGCTACAAAAGAGCACTGAAAACCATATAGCATGCAATAATTATTGTTCTTTGTATATAAAAGCTTAATTGATAATACAAATAAATAAGTATGGTGGTTAAGGCATAAGCCTTGAAACTGGGAGTCTGAGTTCTAGTCCTGCCTTGGCACAAAGCCAGCTGGGTGACCTTGGGCTACTCATTTCTCTATGCCCTAGGAAGCAGGCAATGGTAAACAACTTCTGAAAAACCTTGTCAAGAAAACTGCAGACATTTGTCCAGGTAGTGTCCAAGAATTGGAGACAACTGAATGAAAGAAAAAACAACCACCTAAAAACAGAAATTTTACCTGTCTGTATATTCACTATAATCATAAATATAAACATTTATATCTATACCGCAAGGTTCTGATATCTTTGAATCATTTATCTTAGACAACTTACAGGCTGCAGTCCCATCCACATTGGGAGGGAGATGAGTTGCTGGATTTGCTCTCTGATCAAGTCCACTTCCTGTAAAAAAAAAAATTAGAAAGGAATCTGGGAGTTTATACAGTTTTAGATGCATCATATAGGGTAGTATACAACAGGCTGTATTTATAAAATATGGTTATTCATTCTGTCTTGCTGCACTTATTTCCTTTCTGATTCATGAGAATAGCTTTTAGTTGAAGAGTAAGAAAGCACAATTTCATGAACTGAAATCCCTCAAAAATGCATTATGATTCAAAGTTAATATTCTGAGCTGCTACTGAAACATTTCAGTCTACTTTCTACTATTCCTGATTTGCTTCCAAGCTCTAGGTTTTATGTTATTTCCATAACCTCTCTTTGACCACTCTAGTAGCATCTTTACTTTAGTGCCTCAAAATATTTCTTTAAATTTTCTTGTAGTGCAAAAGTTTGGAGGGGGAGGAGATTTGTTTGTGTTGTTTTTATTTTAAAAAGGCAACAATGCAGGCTAGCAATGCTAACAAAGAATGATGCTATAGTGAATTGGTATTACAGTAGGCACTTTTTCACTGTATACTAAAAGTATTATTAATTGTAACAATATTTGAAAAATAAACTTACCAAACTGTTGAAACAATGATCAAGGAACAGCAAGAGTATTGTCTGCTCTTGCAGAGTGATTTCACTATCCTTGTCTGCCAAGGAAGCCACCAGCACACGTTTGAAAAAGAATGGAAAATGCTGTGGCTTCTTCTTGAACGTCTAACCAAAAAACAGAAGTAGAAGCAGATTGTAAGTTCAGATGCAACAACATTTGGGGAAAATAAAGACCTTGAGACAAATACAAGTTCTGTTCCCACTTTCATATTCAGGTGCTATATGAATACAAAGACTCTCATTCCTAACTCCTATAATTTTACTGAAAGATTAGAACATGCTTCTCATATGCTGAAGTACAAGGTTTGCATAGACGAGGGCTGTCAAACTCGCAGCCTGCAGACCAGATGCGTCACACGCTGGCCACGCCCACGCCCGGTTTAGCGAAGGGGAAAAAAGTCCCGATACGTCAAGTGACGCTGCCGTGACGACGCGAGTTTGACACCCCTGGCATAGACAGTTGGGAACCTGTTATAAGGAGAGCTCCTAACTGCACATAAATGGATAATCTTAATTGTGCTGCTTATGTGGCAATCTAAGGACGATGTTCAAGGAATTGGGCCAATAACATGGACCCTAACATATAAATACATATAAATATAAATACATACAAATGAAAAATTGTATTACTTTATTTTGCAGGATAAACTTTCCATTAAATTCTAGCTTTTTTTAAAAGTAGCAATGCGTAAAAAATGCATTCAGCTGCCAAAACAATACTTTTCACATTGACTCTGCTTCCACTGCAAAACTTTTAAACTATCCATAGGTATTATGCAATGTAAAATATAGTGGCAAGTGACTTCAGATAAGGAACGATCAATGTATTGTATACTCTAACATTTGATAACTCAAGTGGTTAACAAGAAACATGAAAATTAAGAATCAAAGTTTCTGCTTGCTATGACAGACGTTTATTACCTCCCAAGCTGGAACATTTTCTCTGAACTTTTCATTCACCATACAACAGATGGACATCAAATAAGCTTTGCTAGACAATTCAGGAGCATAATTCACCCATAAGTAATTTTCCAGGTACTGACTGAAATGAAGGGGGAGAAAATAGTGACCATCTGTCTTGTATGTCACTAATCAGGAGATCAGCAGTGCAATTGTTTATGAAAACTTTTCTGTAAGGCTTGTAACTAGTTTTCAGTGTTATCTTCCAACACAACTTATTGCAGCAAACTTATTTGTGACAATTGAAACAATTCAGGAATACAAGGCAAAAACATTGGTCTTGAAATTTCCATTCATTAAATGAATAGAAACATTTTACATATATTGGTACAGGCATTATATGCATTTGAACCTTACTTCAAATTGACTACATAGCAATAAAAAAACAAGCACACCACCAATTTATTAGAGCAAAACAAACGTCTGCTGTCTCAGTAACAGACATAAAGTTTTATGAAAGTCATATTATGCAAATATTAAACATATTAAACAAAAACAAACAAAAACGCACATATATAAACAACACTCCTTAACTCCAAAATACAGATCCAAAAAGGGACCATATTCAGAAGTTACAGACACTTCAAATTAAGTGGTCTCATAACTGTATTCAGAAGCACATCCGTCAGGACTTTATATAACGGGTAAATGCAAAGTAATACATATGGTACACCAGTATTTTTAAACAATGTTGATACCAGAACATAAATGTGTGTGTGTGTGTAGTCCTCGACCTACAAACCTACAACAGTTTGCTTAATGACCGTTCGAAGTCACAATGGCATTGAAAAAAGTGACTTATGACCACTTTTCACTTATGACCATTGCAGCATACCCATAGTCACGTGATTTACATTCGGATGCTTGACAACTGACTCACATTTATGATGGTTGCAGTTTCCTGGGGTCATGTGATCATCTTTTGCGATTGTTTAACAAGCAAACTTTAAAAGGAGGTGTTAAGTTTTCTCTGCTGTACATTCTGAAGCATAATTTTGGAATCAAACCCATAAATTCACACAACCCTCCTATTCCCTTAATGCAAACCTCCTGTGCTAAAGAGTAAATAGTTTTAAGAAAATTTCATTCAGGAATTCATAACAAACTATTATGCTATACCAGACCACCTGCCATCAGATTTGGAGCTAGTATCAACTCATTCTATAATCAGTTCATAATTTAAATTTATTTTCTGTAAAAAACACTTACCTAAATTCTAGAAGCATTATCTTTCTAATAGCAAATCTGAAATCAATAAAAAAATGTCACTTCAAAATCAGTAAAGAGGAATATCTCAGCCTAAACCAGGCATGTATAAACCCAAGGGCCTCCAAATATTTCTAAATTGCAACTTTAATATCCCTCATGATGAGCTCTGCTGCCTAGAGCTGTGGTATGAGCAACATTTGGTGGGAGGGAAATTTATTTATTTTTGAATGTAAATAACTGGCCACCTCACTTGATTCTGGGCAATGTACACAATTTCTGCTCAAAAGACTGGTACCTTTATCCTTAACCTGAAAAAAACCCTTGCAATATAGTTGTTATGCTATCTTGAACAATTACAATGGCATCTAAGGATGTATAATAATAGATTTTCTATACAAATATGCTTCATAAAGGTCTGATTTGGATTACTTTATTTATTCCAGTGAATAAAACTGCCCATGCAGTACAATTTATAGAAGAAAAAAGCTCACATCAAGTCATTTTTTTATTATGCCGTCATTACTTAAAATGCATAAAATGTATCTATAAAATAAGCAGTTTGGCATTTATTCATAAGTATATAGTACATACTTTGACATAACAATTTCTTTTCCGTACACATCTTCAATAACCTAAAAAAATAAGAAAAATAAAATAAAATGTATCATAAAACGATTGTGTTATGTATTTCTCTTTTCCCAGTAATCTGTATTTCCAAGGAACTAAATAAGCAATAAATCTTCCAGCACTGTTATTACAATTAATTTTTCTATTACTACAGAAATTTTACAAACGTCTTGCTAAAAATAAGAATGCATCTAGAATATAAAAAAGTAATTAAAAAACTTTCCAAATGAAAATTTTTGCTAGGTAATTTTAAGAGTAAAATCAATATTTTACTCATAAAATATTAAGATATAAACTACAAAAAAGATATAAACTACAAAAAATAGATTGATGTTATTGCTCTTTATCAAATTAAACAACAACATTTTTTATTTTTGGTATCTATTGTCAAGTAAAGAACAAAGAGCCGAGGTGGCGCAGTGGTTAGAGTGCAGCACTGCAGGCTACTTCAGCTGACTGCTAGCTGCAGTTCGGCGGTTCAAATCTCACCGGCTCAAGGTTGACTCAGCCTTCCATCCTTCCGAGGTGGGTAAAATGAGGACCCAGATTGTTGGGGGCAATATGCTGACTCTGTAAACCGCTTAGAGAGGGCTGTAAAGCACTATGAAGCGGTATATAAGTCTAAGTGCTATTGCTATTGCTAAATTATTATTATATTTAAACAATTACCCTTGACTCAAATGGCAGCTTTTTCTTGACATGCGGTGCCCAATATTTATTTGCCAGCTGAAAAATAAAAGGTTACATCATTCAATTATACTATTCATATACACTGTAAGCGCTGTATTTACAATGTTAAATGTATACTGTTATGTGAGATTAAAAGTGTATTAGAAAAATGAAGACATATTAGATAGTTTAATCTAGTAACTCACTCTTGGATTAGTTTGCATTTCATCTTTTGGGGCATATATAGGTAGTCCTCAATTTACAATAGTTCATTTAATGACCATTCAAGTTACAAAAAAAGTGACTTATGACTGTTTTTCACACTTACGACCGTTGCAAAAATCTCCGTGGTCATATGATCAAAATTCAGGTGCTTGGCAACTGGTTCATATTTATGACAGTTGCAGTGTCCCAGAGTCATGTGATCAGCTTTTGCAACCTTCTGACAAGCAAAGTCAATGGGGAAACCAAATTCGCTTAACAACCACATTACTAACTTAACAAATGCAATGATTCACTTAACGGTGGCAAGAAATGTCGTAAAATGGGGCAAACACCCTTAACAAATATTTCACTTAGCAACATAAATTTTGGACTCAACTGTGGTTGTAACTCCAGGAGTGGTTGTAATTTTCATTTGATAAGTAATCTGGCATGACAACTGGAGAGAAGATTCCTGGGAGTTATGAAAGCTCTTCTCAGGTAAGGACTGTCAGATATAAGGTCGGCTTGTTCAGATTTGTTCCAAAGGATGTAAGAAACAACGGGTTTAAATTAGAACCAGAAATAATTTTCTAACAACTAAATCTTAAAAAAAAAAATGAAACAGCTTGCCTCAAGAGGTGGTGGACTCTCTTTTCCCCAAGATATTTTTTAAAAAAAGCCAGATGTCAAGAATGCAATAGCAGGGATTTTAGCAATGGCCAGGGAACTGGGTATATAATCTATGAATGAATGTTTATCAATAGAAGCAAAACTAGCTGTGTGAGAGAGCATGTTTTTGTTCCTTTCTTATTCAAGGTGGTCAATTCTAATCATATATCTAAAATTGTAACCACTTGCTGTAACAACGTATTATACTTCTTCTCTGTGCTTTGCATAAAGTTGATTACCCAGAAATGGAATAACAGAACAGAATGTGTCAGCCTTTGATTTGATCCTAAATCCCCAAACACAGTTCTGTCTGTGTTGCAACAGATAACTGCATTAAAATCTCTGAACAAAAGATACCAGGATTAAGTTATATGAGAATTTATTATGCTTATAACAGATCAGAATAACAGAGGTGGAAGGGATCTTGGAGGTCTTCTAATCCAACCCCCCCCCCCTCAGCCTGGAAGCTCTTACAATTTATATTGTCTACTTAGTATCCTAGTATGATTTATGTTGATTGCTTATTTAGTATCTATGACTATCACTGTGTTGTATTTAATGTTTTATGATGAATGTATTTTTACAATGACTATGATAATGATCTATCACTATTGTTGTATGTACACTGAGAGCTTATGTACTGGAGACAAATTCCTTGTGTGTCTAACCAGACTTGGCCAATAAAGAATTCTATTCCTATCCTAATCCCATCCCCATCCCAATCCTATCCCTATCTCTATCCCAGCCCATCACATCCCAATCCTATCCCTATCTTATCCTATTCTATACCACTTCAGACTAATGGTTGCCCAATCTCTTCTTAGAAACTTCAAGTTCTGGAGGCAAATTGTTCCACCGATTAATTGTTCTATCAGGAAATTTCTCCTTTCTTCCAGATATAAGGGAAGCCGGGGGGGGGGAAGAGGTTTCCAAGAAGCCCTGACCAAAGCAAAGCTACGCCTCTCCATCCAAACCCAGCCCAGTCCGGGGCTCCAGCGCAGCCTCCTCTCCGGCCGCAGCCTTTACCTGCGTCACGAACTCCGCGTTAATCTGAGACACGGTGGGGGCTACGATCTTCTTGGGCGGAGGGAGAGACTCCGGTTGCTGCAGAGCAGATCCTACCGGCGCGGCCATGTTGCTCCCTTACGAAAATCCCCGCTCGAGTTGGTCAACCTCTTCCGGGTTCACGATAAGGAGGGGTTTTTTCCTCTTAGGCCCGCCCCCCTCTCCCGTCATCAAATGGAATTGCCCGTCAGTTCCCCGAGTATCAGAATTCTTTCCGCTCTTCGACTCCCACTTGCTCGCGGAGCGTTTTACGTAAGACGCTCTCCACCAATAGGAAATAAGAGGGAGGGCGAGGGAAAGAGCGGATGGTAGTGTTTTTCTATCGTTCCCTGGATTTTTGCTACGATAACGCGACTCCTTTAAGTAAAACTTAGGGGAGGGGTACGAGGGGCTGTAAGATTTTCCCTTTACTGCATCCCAGTTAAATGGCAACCCTTAGGTCAGTGTCAGTGTTTCTCAACCTCAGCTACTTTAAAATGCGTGGACCTCCAACTCTCAAGAATTTCCCAACCAAGCAACCAGTGTGCTGCTGCTGCTGCTGCTGCTGCTGCCAAAAAGCCAATACGATCTTAGGATGCATCAGTAGAGGAACAGAGCATGTGAAGTGTTAGCATCACTTTATACTGCTTTGGTAAGACCAGACTTGGAATGCTGAATCCAGTTTTGGTCAGCACGACACACACACAAAAGGATGTTGAGACTCTAGAAAGAATGCACAGAAGAGCAATAAAGATGATTAGGAGCTTGGATGCTAAAACATGAAAAAACATTTGCAGGAACTAGGTATGTCTAGTCTAACAAAGAGAAGGGCTAGGGGTGGCACGATAGTGTTCTAATATCTAAGGGGCTGCCACAAAGAAGAGGGGGGTCATCCCAGGGGTGAAATCCAGCAGGTTCTGCAGAACCGGTAGCGGAAATTTTGAGTAGTTCAGAGAACCGGCAAATACCACCTCTGGCTGGCCCCAGAGTGGGGTGGGAATGGAGATTTTGCAATATCCTTCCCCCAGGAGTGGGGAGGGAATGGGGATTTTGCAGTATCCTTCCCCTGGAGTGGGGTGGGAATGGAGATTTTGCAGTATTCTTCCCCTGCCACGCCCACCAAGCCACACCACGCCCACCAAGTTAGGCCCACAGAACCGGTAGTAAAAAAATTTGGATTTCACCACTGGGTCATCCTATTCTCCAAAGCACCTGAAGGCAGGGCAAGAAGTTACAAATGGAAATTTATCAAGGAGACAATCACCCTGAAACTAAAGAAAAATTGCCTGACAGTGAGAACAATTAAGTAGTGGAATTTGTGGGTACTCCGACACTGGAGGTTTTAAAGAAGAGATTGGACATTTGTCTGGAATGATATAGGGTCTCCTGCTTGAGCAAGAGACTAGAAGAAGGTCCTTTCCAACTCTTGTTATTCTATTATTCCAGCATTGCTGCCTGGGGAATTCTGGGAGATGAAGTCCACACATCTTAAAGTAACTTGAGATTGAGATATGCTGACCTAATACACCCTGGCTGATCTCACAAAACAAAATGGGGTGGATGGGAAACCATCAGAAAATCTCAGGGTTACGAATTGGAATTTGGGGAAAAAAGTGAAGACAACAATGGCAAACTGCTGTCATAATGCTGCAAGACAGATAATGAATATGTTCATATACCAAGTGTTAATAATCGTGTATTTGTTTGTATACAATTAACCACCCAATGGGTTGATATTCCCATGCTTTAAAAGCAAGGTTTGAAAATCCAGGTTAATTTGGCTGCTGTAAAAAAACTAAAGATCACAGCTGATTAGTACTTGGAATTCACTATAGTATTAGGAAATTCCATGGCTGTAAATTAAAGTGAGAAGTCAGAGAAAATCTGAAAGATGGCAGTAGCTTGCCACTTCTCTCTTGCTGCCAAGATAACTACATAGCTGAGCCAGTCCAACTCATATAAAGAGATGTTGCTATATTATTTTCTAGAGTAGATCTATTGTAATTAGAACTAGAATTGTTAGCACAATCTTAGAGAAGGTCAATAAATTCAATAGAATGCAAGGCACTAAACATCTGAATAAACATATACTGTGTTATACTCTTAGGAGTATTTTGAAGAAAATGATTGATCTATACTGAAAATGCTGGGTTTGCTGTAGCTACTTTTTATCTACATTTGATGAACCTTCAAAGGTTTATTGTGAAATGATAAACTGAGATGATAGCTGCTCCCCTCTGCTGGACATAGGATGTAAAAGCAGGTATTGAATTTGTTAAAAATTTCTTCTGAATGTTTTGCATATTCAATGTTTTTCAGTCATCCACATTACAGTATTCTAAATGCAACATTGAGTAGTAGTCAGTGATTGTGTAGTGTAATAAAGACATTATGCCATTTTGTTCACATTTTCTCAAACTACATACATGCACAAACTTCCTCCAGGATTTATCTAGGTGTTGGCTTTGTTACAGAGATATGCGGATAATAAGTGGAATGTACCTTTTAATTTAGTTAAAATACATTTCTGCCATGCTCAGCTATTTCTTCTTCACTTCACCAAAATAACTAATTTTGCTTAAAGTTGAGATAATGCAAATAATAGTTTGTATAATCTGAGAATGACTAGTATATAATAAATGATAAAATAAACATGGTTTAACACAATGTACATATTCGCCCACCATGCTCAGCAAGCCTCATTCTCAAATGTGTCTTACTAGCATCCCATTATACTTAAAACAGTAATAAGGAGCTAATTCAATATCTATATATCTGCCTTTATAAACCATTAATAAGCATTTCTTGAATTATACTTAAAATTATGATTATATACTTCTATAAAGGAGACATTTAGGTATCCAAGAATTATTTTTATATTAGAATTAACTCTTCAGAAGCCATATTAGTCTGTGGAAATAAACTTTTACCTGGTTCTAATGCTTTCTTGGTAGATTTGGATTGTTTATTATATTAAAAGGCAGACAATGTTTTGGCACAATCATTCATTAATGTTCTGGGATCATACCTGATGTAAGTACAGGTTCACCTTGTGGGAAGAAATATCCATCTGGTTCAGTTCCAAACTGGGAGAAAGGCACTGGAGACAAAATGGAGGCTGATTGTAAAGAGGTTTAATGATGAAGCAGAACCACATGGGTTCTGAGCAGCTGACCAAAATGGAGTTGAGATTGGAGGGTTTTTATACCTTCTCTTAGGCTTTGCACTTGAACTTCCTGTTCCTGTGCAAGAACATATATTGTTGTCAGACTCCCATGGAGCCATGTAGGGTTATGCAGGGATCATAGCTGGCTCTGTAGGCAAAAGTACAAATCCTAGGTGTTTGTCTGAGCTAAGTTTGGTTGAAGTTTCTGAGGGTGGCTTTGTCCTGTGTCTTGAGTGAGGGCTAATCCTATCGTTCTGCCTCTGTATCAGTATCAGCTGGGGGCAGGGAGATTGAGTCTGCTTTCTGTCTTTTAAGAGCATGTTTCTCCATTTCTCCTTTAGGGAAATATAATATTCTGCCTTTTTAATATTTCCTAAAAAATTTCTAACTTTCTACAACCTCTATTGTGAGAATTTTAGAGGCTAAGAGATAAGATAAAATTCTAAGGGCCTGGAAATTTCTATCTTAGGGCTACTCTTTTTTCACTAAAAGATTTCATTTTTTTTTTAAAGATAACAATTGTGAGCTCTTGCTGCTTTCTTGAAAGCACTGTAGAGCTTGGAATACTTGATGTTCTATCTAGTCAATTTGCTTTTGATTTCTGGGACTTTCTGGATACTAAAATTAGACATTTATCAATGGCATCTTACAGTGATACAAAAAGATTTGTCAACTGAAGCTGGGATTTTGTACCCTGAGATTTCAACTTTTCAAACTGCAAGAAAAATTCACTCAAAGTGGCATTTGTTGATATATATATATATTTAAAAAAGTGTACTTCATCTCATTTTATCTTATGTAAAAACTTTGTTTCCTACTTCTTGAGGAATTGATGTCTTTCATGTAAGGATGGAGATGGTTCTGAAGAGCAGACAGATTTTATATTTTCATGAATGTCAGATAAATAATTGTTTGTTCCTCTCTACTCCCTTAGAAGCAATCAGAAACCATTTCAGCATCTGATAGAGCATAATTTGAATGTCTGTCTGCAGTCAACTCCTACATTCCATTTAAGATTATACAAAGATCAGACTTGACAAAGTCTCCTCCTTTGTTAACTGAATTTGAGTTGGCCTAACAGGTAGTACTCCAAAACGCATTTCGCATTTTTTTCCTAAAATGCTTATGTTTGCTTTTTTGTTTTAATCCGATAGATTTTTTTTAACCTGTTATTAAATTTATTGGAGACCTAAGTCGAGATTACTTTCAGAAACCTCAGTCAGTTCAAATTTCCTTACAGAAGGACACAGAATTAGAATGTATGATTCTAAGCCGTGGTTTGCTTAACTGTAGTTTGTTGACTAAAGTATAATTGGCTGGAGTCACATAATAAATTAAACCAAATTATGTTCTGTTAATCAAAGTGTTTGGATTCATTTCACATGTTAAGCTAAGACAAAATGAGCCACATTGTGGTGTTTTATGCTATGTGAATCTAGCCTATCTCTCAGTAGAAGTGAAATAGCATTTTTTTTAATACCACTGGCCATCTGAAATGAGAAGTATTAGAGAACTAATACTTTATCTGGAAGCAGATGATTAAGGAGTGAAAAGCAATGCAGGGGGAGACTTCCATTAATCTATGCTAACTAGATTAATAAGAACTCAACTGCATCCATATTCTGCAAAAGCTCTTGTAACAAAAATAGATAAGTAGGTAGATAGACTACATAAATATAAAATATATAAAAAGCAACCCCTGATATGCCTTCCCTTATTCTTGGGAAGTCACAAATGTGCTGTTGGCATTACAGCTTGGATGTTGGAAATTCATAATAACAAAGATAGCAGAAAAATCTATAGGTGTAATTTACAAGCCTAAACCTATGATAATCATATTGAAAAAATTCAGAAATCCCATCTCCAGAGGACTGTCCTCAGCACGTGTTTGCAAGGCACAAAATTTACTGCCTGTGCAAATTCACTATTCTTTAGCTTGACAATGCTGGAAATCAAGTCAAAACCCCTTGTTTTCAGAGATTCTGAATAATGGCTTGTTCAAGGTAGCTGAACATATATCACGGGGTACACTGCCATCCCAAATTTATTTGTAGAAGAATTTAAATTAGCAAGGGTAAAATAGCTAAAAATATTTATGGGCACTTTGAATACAGGGAGCATTTCTTTACTTATTTTAGTGGGCAAAGGGCATTGGGATTAAAAGAACAAACAAAAATAGGAGAATTCAAAGACCTGTCAAAACATTGAAAGAATAGATTCCTTTGCAACTTCTGACTGGAAAAAGTCATTCAGAACACCTTTGGTAACAGTTGATGGGATAACTATATGACACATCTGGGGATTTTAAATAGTTTAGTCAGCACTGTAACAATATGGATCAATCTAATTCAAACCATCCCTTTTAAGAAGATTGGGCATGAGGAGTCAATCAGAGGAGAATTTATTTCAGTAACAGCAGGTGAGGAGGGGAAATGTGTATTGTGTGGCCATATGCTTGTGTTTGCATGGCTTGTTTACCTTTGGCTAACTGAATCATGATTTATGAAAGTGACACACATTTTGAGTTTGCATGATAAACTGAATCAAAACCCCATGAAGGCTGGGTTTGTACAATATGCTAGGCTAAAAAGTAGTTGGCATATTTGTGATTATGATTCATGATTTTCAGCAATAGCAATATAGCAATTATAGCAATAGTAATTAGAGGGGCCCAAAAGGAACCGAAAGATAGCTTTTGGTGGCATTGAATTTTGGATTTGGGACTGCTCAACTGAGCCTGGTGCTAGAGAAATATCCTTTGAATCTGCTATGATGCAACCATGGCTATTGTAAGTAGGTTAAATCTACCATCGGTTCCTGGAAAAGTTACTCAAGTTGAAATGAGCCTCTGGATACTCATAGAGCTGTAACCCTAGGATGCAAAATGATCCAGGTTGTCTAACGGTCTAATTTTTTTATACAGCTATAAACAGAGTTAAGTACATCAAAGATTAGTGAAGCAGTGACTGTTTCTCTTATCCTTGCTTGAATTGAGTTAGAGTCCCATTCTCAGAAATGCTGTCACACACCGTCAGAATGCCTCAACCTTCATTGTATCTGATGCTCTTGGACATGTGACATCTATCAGACAGTTCAAACTATAGCATAGAACCAACAATTTAGTTGCCATTCATTCCTTTTTGTTTCTTGAAAGCAAAAGCTGAGCTCATATCTACTAATCTTTTATAGAATCCCTGAAGATCCCCTGCTTTGAAATTAGTTGCAAGCACTATTAATTATATCTGCTTAAATGGACACATTTAATTACTATGGAAGGGAAATTGATTTTTAAATTACCACTGATTGCGCTGTGGGTATCTCTGTGGGAAGACAGGTATATCCAGGCTTTTAAATGTAATGAGTATATTAATTAATCTCCCACTATCAGTAAATGAACAAAGTCTCACTTTCCTCTTAGAGTCATTGTTTCCACTTTAAAACAAATAAGGATATTATGGCGATTCCAAAATTGAGTTGGAAAGGATCTATTGATAATCTTTTTCTCTTAGAGCAGGGGTCTGCAACCTTAAACACTCAAAGAGCCATTTGGACCAGTTTCCCACAGAAAAAGCACCGGGAGCCACAAAACCTGGGTGGGCGTGGCCAACTCGATGTCACTCACTCCCACCGAGTCACATGACACCCCCCCAGCCACGCCTACTCAGGTTTTGTGGCTCTCAGTGTTTTCTTTTCTATGGGAAACAGGTATGTCTCTCTCTCCCTCTCCCCCATCCCTCTCTTTCGTCCTCTTTCTCCCTCTCAACCTCCCTCTCTTCCATCTCTTTCTCTTTGTCCCCACTCTCTTCCTCTCCCATCTCTTTCTCCTTCCTCCCTCCCTCTCTCCCTCCGTCTCTCATCTCTTTCTCCCTCATCTCTCTTTCTCTCCCTCCCTCTCCCCATCACTTTCTCCCTTCTTTCATCCTCCCTCTCTTTCTTCCTCCCTCTCTCTCTCTCCCACTCCCTCCCTCCCTCTCATCTCTTTCTTTCTCTTTCTCTCTCCCTCTCTCTCCCCTCTCTTTCTTTCATCTCAAAGTCACTCATTCCTCACGTTGTAACTATCATCTCCAGTCATGGTCATTAAAAATCATAGGAGCTGTATTTTATTCTTTACAGAGAGCATCATGGAGTTTGGGAGAAAGTATTCTAATGTAAAATGCCAAATGAAGAATAAATAGCAAGACATGGATTGTTGTGTTACAGATTTTATAAATCCCTGTCAGGATTTTAGGGGGAATACACACACACACACACACACACACACACACGCATGCACGCACGCTCTCTCTCATTCTCTCTCTCTCTCATTTCCCCCCTCTCTCATTCTCTTTCCCTCCCTCTCTCATTCTCTGTCTCTCTCATTCTGTCTCTCATTCTCTCTCTTTCATTTCCCCCCTCTCATTCTCTTTCCCTCCCCCTCTCTCATTCTCTGTCTCTTTCATTCTCTCTCTCTCTCTTTCTCTCTCTCTCTCTCTGTCTCTCTCTCTCTCTCTCTCTCTCTCTCTCTTTCTCCCTCCCTCCCTCTCCCTCTCCCTCTCCCTCTCCCTCTCCCTCTCCCTCTCTATCTCTCTGTCTCATTCTTGGGAC